>CANSZD010004349.1:0-121385 GCA_947648045.1 Beta corolliflora | reverse complement strand
GCCCACTACACATCTCTCAACCTATTATAATCCTTAATTTCTACAGGAATCAGCCACGCCGTCTCCTGGTGTGGTAAGCTTACAATCAAAGTCACTTCGCCACCACTCAAGAAGATCCACTTCGCAATGGCCCCAAGAGCACTTCACACTCATGTACTTCCCTCAAGACAAAGCTCAGGTCCGAAAGAGATCCCTCACCATCTCACCAACGGAGGTCCGAACCGCCCCAAAACGCCGACTGGTTCAAACCCCTCGACCATGAAGAAGAAAAGTTCCATCGAAAATGGACAAGACCCTCACAGCAGCCTACAACACACTGACCCCCATCCTATATCCACGACGGATATAAACTCGATAGCCGCCGCCTCCAAACAGACTTGGGCAAAGAAAGCCCCGATGGACATGTCACAACTCTAAGCAGGGACGCCCTCTTCAAACTCCCTAAAACCAAGACTTGGTCCCTTCCCTTCGCACGGAGAACTGTGGTCACTTAGCCAGGAACGGCCGGGCGCAAGGGAACATAGTCATCATGGTCGACAACGATCCAAACAGGGGGAGGAAGAGCGACACGGTCTAAAGGAAGATCCGCATGCAGGGGAGCAAGAAACCCACGTATCTAAGTCACCCCGAGACAACGTCCCGGCACACGCACAACGATGCCCGACACTTCCTCAACGAGAAGCGCCTCGCAAAGACTACGACGCGAGATACATCCTCGATAAAAAGCCGCCAGCGTAGAGGACATGGTGATTCCGCCCAATCGAAACCTGTTGATCAAAAGCGGGCGCTTAAGTTCATGGTCCCATTCAGCCCAAGCCATACTTGGAGGCGCCCAACCTGAAAGATTAAAACCCCCGACCAATGAACCATTCGCGGGCCTAACCGACCTGGATGATCATATGGCCACATACAAAGCTCAAATGAGCGTTCAAACCGGCCGCGAGGCCATTGGTGCCGTTTCTTTCCCACAACACCGAAAAGCACGGCCCCGAATCGTTCCAAGAGCTTCCCGCGGGGATCATAACCGATTTCTGCTCGAAGACCTATTCATTCACTAATTTATTTGCGGAAAAGACAAAAGATAACAAGTCTCCATTTGATGGGAGTCAGCAAGGAGAAGAATGAAAGTCCGACCGATTACATCAAAAGATTCAATGAGGAATCACCGAAAATCTCGGATCTACAAGACACGGTGGCATTCGCCCGTGATGTCCCGGACTCCAACCCTATTCGGCTAAGATGGTCTCGCGTAAAAACAAAGTCAAAACCTTCTCTAAAGTAATGACTCGGGCTCAAATATTCATCCGTGCGACAGACATATGTTGCCACTTTGGACGATGGGAAGCAAGAAGAGAAAAGAAGAAGGAAATAACAAGGACCAACCGAAACAACAAAAGACAGGGGGGCTGGCCGACGAGTTCAAGGACCATGGCCACGACTCCCCGATTCGGCAAAAAAACAGGAGAGAAATCTACTTGACATAAAAGATAAATCCATGCTTCCGCACCCACCCCTTATCGTAAGAACCGCTCGGAGATAGGAGCTGGTGGTGCGAATACCACAAGGAATGCGGGCACACCACCAAAGATTAGCAGGGAACTTAAGAAATCCTCGACAACCTAGCATATCGTGGAAAAGCCGAACCGATACCTCAAGCACTCTAATGAGGAGAAGGGCAAAATGAAGGCCTGGCCAATCCAACAATGGGGATACGGGAGGGCTTCATCTGAGTCATAGGGTGGCTTCGCGTCGGGAGGCCCTAACCGGCCGATCACGCAAAGCCCACCTCCGGAATCTTAAGCACCAAGTGCTTCGATGTCCACCATCCCCGCCCCGATCGCCCGTCATGACATTCGGGAATCCGGGCCGGCCCTACATACGCCCACGACGACCCCCCGGTCATCGAGCTCAAAGTGGCCAACGCAAGAGTCAAAAGGGTGTTAGTAGATAAGTGGATCCTCAGCAGACATAATCACACTAGAGTGCCTCTGTAAAGCCGAAATACAACGAGAAGGATGTATCCCCTCAATCACCCACTCATAAGCCTGGGAAACTCAAGACATCCCGCTGATCCATAAAGTTACCTACTCTGATGGGAGAGCGGGCAAAAGGAAGAAGCCTACTGATTGACTTCCCGGTGGTGGACATCCTCTACCATACAATATCATAATGGGAAGACCGACTCAACAAAAATGGTCAAGGCAAAGAATCTCCATCTATCAACTCCTCATGCAATTCGAAACCGAGGAAGGAAAAGTTGGGAAGATCCAAGGCGATCAAGAAGCGAAAAAATGTTACGTTACAACCTAAGAGCAAGGTCGACGCCCAAGAGGACTCGAAGAAGAGAAAGCGAGAAGAAAGTCACCCTCGTGGCCTTGGAGTCTACATCACGCGAGAACCCCAAGCAAGACGAACGCCCCACCCGAGGACTGCGAAGAGGTCATTATCGACAAAGAACTTGGTCTGGCCCTAAGAGTAGGCAAAGCCATGGACCCTCAAACAAGAAAAGAAATCATTCAAGTACTCACGGAGTACAGGGGATGTCTTTGCCTATGAACCAAATGCCCTCGACCCCAAAGTTATGTGCCACGAGCTCAACATCAAATAAGGATTCAAGCCGATCAGCAAAAGCCGAGGCACCAAGGCCCCGAAAGAAACACCGCGGCAATAAGCAGAAGTCAAGAAATTGGCTGGAAGCAGGTTCATGTAAGAATGTCAAGATTCGTAATGGCCGGCCAACGTTGTGGCCGGGTCAAGAAGTCGAACGGGGCATGGAGAATGTGTGTGGATTTCACCGACCCGAACAAGGCCTCGCCCAAAAGATAACCACCCTCCGCCCAAGATCGACAGTCGAGTCGACTCAACTGGCGGTCACGCTCTCCTAAGCTTCATGGACGCAAACGCCGGGTATCACCACATCCCAATGGTCGATCACAATCGAGTCCACACCGCCATCGCCGCAAACCAAGGGGTGTATTGCTACAAAATGATGCCCTTCGGGCTCAAGAATGCGGGGCTACGTATCGGTTTACGGCCAACAAAATCTTCAACGACCAACTAGGTCGGAACATCAAGTATACGTGGACGACATGATCGTCAAAAGCAAGGTCCAAGGTGATCACCCCTGACTTAAGGGAGACACTCAAGACATTGACGGCGATTCCGTATGATGTTGAATCCGAAAAAATGCGTCTTCGTAATGAAAGGAGGGAATTACCTCGGATTTCTGGTCGATGAAAGGGGAATCGAAGCAAACCCCGACAAAATCAAAGCTATTATGGAGATGAAGTCTCCTCGGAACATAAGGGAGGTACAACGCCCGACCGGTTGTTTGCCGCCCCTGGTCAAGCTTCCCTATCCCTAGCCGCCAGATAAGAGCTTACATTTCTTCAAAACCTTGAAGAGAAAAGAGTTCACTGGGGATGACGAAGCCGAACATGCCTTCATCTCCCTCAAAACACACCTATCAACCCTCCCTAAGTTAATATCCCATTGCCGGGGGAGACATTGTTCATTTACTTGGTCGTTTGTATCACGCGCCGCCGTTTCGATAGCCGAGAGAGAAGAAAAACAACACCCAGTTTACTTCATAAGTCACACCTTCCGTGGAGCAGAGGTAAAATACAGCGAAGTCGAAAAAATGGTCTTTGCCTTAGTGATGGCTAGTCGGAAGCTCAAGCCATACTTCCAAGTCCATCCGATCAAAGTCCTCACTGGGCACCCGCCAGAAGCTCATTGAAAGAAGAACCACTCCACCTGATGACCGACTAAAGCGATCACCACAGACTTTGGATTGGAATATGAGCCAAGGAGGGCAATCAAAGCCCAAGCCTTGGCCGATTTCATAATCGAATGTACAACCAGTGCCCCTGGCCAAGAAGCAGGATAGCCGGGAGCCGCAAGTAGACGACTCGTCCACCAAGACTCGGATGTGGAGCCGGTCTTAGGATCAAACCCCTGGTCGGGGAAAAGATGGAGTATGCCATCAAATTCGAGTTCTTGGGCTCCAACAATGAAGCCGAATACGAAGCTCTCATCCTCGGGCTTCAATATGCATCCCGGTCGGGGCTACAAAGTGATCAACGCCAAGTCCGACTCACAAACTCGATAGTAGGTCAAGTATCGTGCGAATATGAAGCCAAGGAATATAACATGAAAATGTATTTGACCAAGACCCAAGATATAATCAAACAACTATCTCAATTCAAAGATCACCCACATACCCCGATCGGAAAATCACAGGCAGATGCTCTAGCTCGGATGGCCAAATCACAAAAGGGTCGGCCCCTGGGACAATAATGTGGGAAGTCCTTCACAAACCAAGCATTTACGTTAAGGAACAATTGGTATTGAATCGGACATCCACATGGATGAAAGAGGTGGTCGAGTACTTAAGAGATGGAACATTGCCCGAGGACCGCAAAGAGACCGAGCGAGTCAAGCACAAATCCGGTGGTTCCTATGGTACGAGGACCACCCTCTACAAGAAGTCTTTCACCCACCCGTTGCTCAAATGTGTGACTCGAAGAAGGGGATTATATCCTAAGGGAAATCCACCAAGGGGCCCGTGGGAGTCATCAAGGGGGAAGAACCATAGCCGGAAAGGCCCTCGGAGCAAAGTTACTACCGGCCTACTCAAATCGTATGCTCACGAGCCGGTCAAAAGATGCCCGTCTTGTCAAATCCATTCGGACATTCCAAGAGCACCGACCACCCCTTAACGGCAATTCAAGCGGTTTCGGCTGCCGATAAATGGGGTATGGACCTACCCGACCATTCCCCCCAAAGATCGTGGCAAAGGAAGTTCCTAATCTGCGCCATCGACTACTTCACCAAATGGACGGAGGCGGAGCTACTCTCCTCTATAACAGTATAGATAAGTTCAAGCGTTCATTTGGAGGAACATCATAACCGATTCGAGTACCTATGGTTCTAATCTTCGACAATGGGCGACAATTCAACAAAGGGCCCTACTTGGGAGTACCGTGCCTTGCTCTAATACATACTAAGTTCTCCGCCGTGTCCGCAAAGCCACAAACAAATGGACAAGCCGAGTCGGCTAATAAAATAGTCCTCAAAGGAATCAAGAAATCCTTAGAGGCCGCCAAAGGAGCACGGGTCGATGACTTGCCCGGGGTCCTCTCGGGTCGGCTCGAACTATCAGAAAGGAGGCAAACCTGACACTCCCCGTTCAAATTTGTGTATGGAAGCGAAGCGGTCTTACCAAAGGGAGATTGACATCCCCTAACCCCGAATGACCTTCTACGAGTTCGAGAAGAACGAGGAAGAAAAATCGGTCAATTTAGATTTGTTGCCGTAAACAAGGGGCAATGCAATGCCGAAATCCATCCAATATAAACAAAGAGTCACTCCAGCAATTCAACGCCGAGTGAAGGCTAGGCCAATCCAACCGGGCGATTGGGTCGTTCGGGAAAGTCGAGGCCAAGAGACTCTCGCACCCGAAAGGGAAGTTGGGGCCTAACCGGGACGACCCTTACAAAGTAACGAAACCATCAAACCCGGCACATTCCGACTAGAGTCCCCATAAGGTGTTCCCCCGGCCCGACCCCCGGAATGCATACAACCTCAAAAAGTACTTTGTGTAATGTTTGTTACTTGCAATAGGGCATGCATTATAATAGCTAAGTAGAAGGTCATAGCTTAGTCGACATTTCCGTAACAAGTCAAACTACTAGACTTAACCAACTAAATAGTTGGCATTTTTTAGTGAAGACTTAACCAAATAATGTGATATCCGATTCAGCAAAGAATCGACCAAACCAAAGCAACACTCATTCGGCAAAAGACTTAACCAAGTGCAAATAAACTAAGTTAGAAATCAAGAACTTAACCAGCTATTCAAAACAAGTCAATTCCACAAATACAGATCGATAAGATCAATAAAGCTAGCCTGATAATATTGCAATCAACAAACACAGGAAAATTGAAGCCGAAGATAGTTTCATTAAATTAGTCGGGCATTACAAAGGATGAATCATTACAAAAGCTAAGGAAGAAGAATCCGAAAAGCGGCCAAGTACAAAGGCCATACATCCTAAGAGCTGGGGGGAGGGGATCACCATGCTCCCGCATTAGTTTCGGTGTTGTCACCGACTCGCTCCTCTCCCCGATTAGCGTTGCTTCGGCCTCATCGGCATCATCTTCATCATCGACATCATCACCGTCGACAACATTGACATCAACCCGGCCATCATCCTCCTCCTCATCGCCATCGCCCGGCCTCCCCTTAGACCCAACAGCCCTGGATCTCGCCGTTGTCGGCATCAATCGACATCCGATACCCGGACCGTACGTCGGCCCAAACTAGATCGGGACCGGGACTCGGCCAAGACTTTCTTCAAGCCGATCCAAGGCCTCGGCCTCCCCCATCTTATGGGCCGCACTACCCACCTCGTTGGCGTAGACCTCGCCCGCCTCGACTTCTCCCCGCCACAGAGAACCATTACTCCTCGCTCTCGACCTCGCATTCAGCCTCTGGCCAACTCGGCTTCAAGGTCTGGCCTTTCTGCTTCGACCTCTTTCGCCTTAGAAAGGGCATCATCCCTAGCCGTCCGGGCCGAGTCGCGAGCAAGAACGAGGTCGGCCCTTTCCTTCTCCCATTTGGCCCGCTCCCGTCGAAGCCCTTCCGATCATTTTCGATGGCCCTTCGCATCATCGAGCTTCGACTCGCAATACGCTTGTCCTCCTCGACCTAGACCTCATCGAAATACTTCTTGGCCTTTCTTTCGAGGCTCGACCACCTCTTCGGCCAGCTCACTCTGGCTTCCGAGCAACGTTGGTCATCCGAGCTGAGAACCGAAATGAAGGAGAAAGGTTAGAAAATTGAACAAGTAAAAACACAATGTGCTCGTTGGTCTCACCCCGACCGTGAGTGACTTCAATGTGCTCCCTGGCCGACGGAGTATATATGTACTCTTGGGCCTTGGTCCAACGCTCATCCTTCCACGCCTCTACCGAGTCCCGTGAAAGGAACGGCCGATGCCACTACATCGGCCGGGCTATCACCGAGCCGTTCGAAAGATGGGGACATAGGGAGTGTATCAGGGCTCCCGATCGGCTCAAGCCTGAGGAGTGAAGGGAAAAAATCGCCCCCATCGCCATTCGGGAGGCCCCCTGCCAATAACTTCGACCGACTTGGTCTTTTTAGCAACCTTCTCTCGACGGCCTTAGCCTTCGCGACCGCCTTCTCGCCCCGAGCGACCTTCCCTTCTTCGGCTTAGCACCTAAGCATGGCAAAACAAGCTAGTAAATATGAATCAAATGGATAGCTACTCTACTGAAAAGACAAACCACAAAAAGCGAAATTTTGCGCACCTTTGTGGAGCAGGGACCTTCATGGTCTTAGCCGCTAACTCGGCTCTTAGCCGAGCCACCCTCATCGCCGCAACATTTAGCTTCGGCTTCGCCATTGTCGGGCCGGGCCTCGTCGATGTACGCTCAGGTGTGTCCCGCAAAAAGCCAAAGAAGTGTTAGTCAAACAAAAAGAAAACTCATGCTATCATACCGAAAACCCTAAACCATCCCCTGGCATATTACCCCTGGAAGGTCAAGAAAAGACCCATAGCCGAAAGGAAATGCTCGTCCTCAAGAGCTTGCAAGCTGACGGACCATCGACTGTACACGAATATTTCACCCCCGCCCACGATCCCGGACTTGGTATGCATATAATCGGCCACCACACCTTCCTCATCATCAAGATCGCCTACTCTTAAGTTCAAGGCAATGATGGGCTTGGCCTGGGGAGGGATCGGGGGAATCCCCCCAATCTCCGCCAAAATAGACTTAAGGCAAACTCCCTCCGAAACCCTTTCGAGAGGTAGGAAGATTAAGAACAAATCCGATACCTGTGTCGGACTGAAAGCTCCACCAACCGTGCCCATTCGTCGCAGCCCATCACCTCGACCAACTTAGACATATGCCGCCACAATTGGAGGGCCTGGCCGAACGTCGATCAAATTACAGAGAACCCGGGAAGGCGTTGATTCCGCCCCACGAAGTTGGGGGAAATTTGGCAAATCGCCAAATTGTAGGCATTCAAGAACTCCGACAAAGGGGGTCGGGTGGAAAGCGGAGCCCCATCACCATCGATTTATAATAAACAGCCTATACACCCGGGCGAGGCCGAGCACCGTATGATGGGCCTCCGGCCTGACCAAATAGTAGGGTCTTTGATACGAAACCTCGTGGTTGTCCCACGGAGATCATCTATTAAGGACTTTATCAAGCCCGGACGGAAAGAAGGTTCCAGCCCCCATTCGGATCCAAATCAGATAATCAAGCTCCCGACCCGAGGTCGATGCTTCTCTTGCTCCCTGCATGGCCACCCGCACTACATCGAAGACAAGTATTTGTCTAAGTAACTTCTCGAGGGGGATAGGCTAAAGACACCTCCCGTGGGTACGAAATGATGCCCCCGGCCTCCTCCCCTACGAAGAAGACGGGCTCGAAAGAGCAACCGCGCCGGGCACAACCGAGGGTCGGGACAACTTATTACGACGACACCAACGTTATTCCCATCCCCCTCACCTCCTCGACGCCTTATGGGGAGGTGAGGCCTGGGTGCCGCCGACTCCTGACGAATCTCCAATTATTTATGGACAAGGGAGCTCACCGAGATTATTTGAAAGAAAAGAAAGAAAAAGAAAACTTAAATGAGCAAGAGCGTACCTGGTTGGGCGAAAAGACTGGAGGAAGAGCTTGAGAGAGTTGGAGAGAATTTGAAGATTTTTGAGAGAGAGGAATTGGAGAAATGACCAAGTGATCCCGAAATTCTCTCTCTCCTCTCCCGTATATATAGGCGCACCTAGGGGGATGTGCAACGCAAACCCACCCCCCCACGTCGCCTTGATGGGCTTTTTGAAGCACCCCAATTGAACCCCGCCACCCAATCTTTCAAAGGTCCAAGAAGTCCAAGCGTCACCAATCGGAACCCAAAGGAAGATGAAACGTCCAAACTCCGTGCAACGCCTAGTCGCCTAATCCGTAACAAGGGACCCAAGATCCCAAGTATCAAAAGTGGCCATGTGGCATTTGGAGTCGCATACCCGCCGGGCAAAATGACGGTAGCTCCGTCAAGCGAAGTACGAAGATCAACAGTACCCACTCGGACAGACTGGGGCTCATTAGCCCCACATCCGAGTGGCTCCCCACTCACTCGCCAATACGAGCTCCCTCCTTTGCCGAGTCACTTCTATACCGGTCAAATATGGCCAAGTATCGCTTAGCACCCCTCGACATACTTGGGGCTCATTAGCCCCACATCCGAGTGGCTCCCCACTCACTCGGCCAATAGAGCTTCCTCCTTTGCCGAGTCGCTTCTATACCGGTCAAGTATGGCCAAGTATCGCCTAGCACCCCCTCGACAGTACTTGGGGCTCATTAGCCCCACATTCGAGTGGCCCCACACTCACCCGACCAATCAGAGCCCTCCTTAGCCGAGCCGCTTGTATACCCGGTCAAGTATGGCCAAGTATCGCTAGCCCGCCCTCGACGGACTTGGGGCTCATTAACCCTCATCCGAGTGGTTACCCTACGATTAACAACTTGGTCGGCATTTCTTCCTTCAACAGAAAATGGCCCTCGGCGTCGTTTCCTTCAAACATGAGATGACCCTGCTTGGCGCTCTTTCCTTCAAAAGGAAAGTGACCCTCGGCTGTCATTTCCTACAATCATGAGATGACCTTGGTCGACGCTCCTTCCCTTAACAGAAAATGACCCGGTCGGCATTTTTTCCTTTAACAGAAAATGACCCTGGCCGACATTTTTTCATTCAACAGAAAAATGACTCGGCCTGGTTTTCGCTTTCCTTCAACATGAGATGACCCGGCCAAGATTCTCACCTTCAACGGGAAAGTGACCCTGGCCGACATCGTGTCCTTCAAACACAAGATGACCTTGCCGCGCTCCTTCATTCAACAGAAAATGACCTGGCCCACATTTTTTCCTCCAACAGAAAATGACTCCGTCGGTTTCGCTTTCATTCAACATGAAATGACCCTGGCCAAGATTCTCTCCTTCAACGGAAAATGACCGGGTCGACATCGTCTCCTTCAATAGGAAATGACCTTGGCCGGTAGTGTTTCCTTCAATAAGATTTGACCGGCTCGACGCTTCGTCCTCCAACAAGAGAGGATCCGGTCGGCGCTCTTTCCCCTCCACAGGGAACGACCTGCTCGGACTTTTTCCCTCAAAAGAGAGGGACCTGGCCGCACTCTTCCTCCAAGCCGGGAGGTGAGCCGGTCGGCGCGCACCCCCGACAGGATGGAATTCGGGCTGCGCCATGGTTTATTCCGTCTACCTCGCTTTAGATGGACCATGAGCCGCCGACTGAGGGGATTGCTTTTCCGCCACCTGACGGGCGTCACTCGGCCAAACCTCCATGATCCCCCATCCCCGGCGTGGGCTAATTGTTCGGGGCTCAAGTGATCAATCAACAAGGGCACAAAAGCTTCCTAAAGCCTTGGGACAAAGGCGAAAGAGGGCCCCACCCGAAAGTTGACCTAATCTCGGGACTTGGGAAGCCTCTAAAAGGATGAAACAATCATTGCCTGAAAAGGCAACATGGCCATTGATCCCAAAAAGGCCCATCCAATCAATGTTTTCTGTCTGGGAAATCCCCAACACTATAAATACCAACTACCTCATCAATGAACACGTATTCAATTCTCACCTAACAAACTAGAGCATCTCTCTCTAGATTCTCTCTCTACCTCAATCACTTACTGACTTGAGCGTCGGAGGGGGCGATCCCTAAACACCTCCGGTAGTCTAACCTTCTTTTTCGGATTCCCACAGACGGATAACCGAAATTCTCGCGAAACGCTCTTAGGGCCCACTTCACATCTCTCAACCTATTATAATCCTTAATTTCTTAAATAGATACAAAAACATGAAGACTATAAGTGATCAAGCATGAATCTACAAAATAATGTTAAGATGGTAAATAGCCTGCAGGAATATAGGAAATACTAGAATTACTATGTAAGACAGTAAATGAATTATTCAAATTAGATATAATGTGTATTAATATGGTTTGAGTTATATTCAAGTGATGAGTCATTTATTTCGCTCTCGTTTTCGATGAGGTGAGTTTTAGGTCATTCAATAACTAAAGTTATAGATAATCATTTTAAAATTGAATGTATCTTAGCTAAGATTGCGTCAATTTTAATTGAGCCTAGAATCAGGCCATCATCTAGTTTCAACCATTTCAAATTCGGATGATTAAATACATGTTGATTTTATTAGGTCTAATCAAGTATCTCCACTATACATAGGATCGGAGTCATGAATAATTATATATTGTGATTTCCACTTAAATACTCTCTTTTTCACTCTTACCCTGGATTCCTCCCTTCATTAATTCTTATTCCCTACAAAACACAGCGTTGTTGTTATTTGGTAGTTTATACAACTCTTTGTTTTTTTAAAATACAACATTTGATTATTTTAATACACTCACCAAAAATAAATGTTGATCTAAAGAAATAGTAGAGGAAGTATCATGAAGATTAAAAACATGGTGAAATATGAAAATTTGATCCAGTAGGATTATGGTGCAATCTTGGTGAGAAAAAATATTCATTACAAGCCTAACAAATGGAAAAGTCTAGATGATGTTTTAGCCTATCAACAATTTTAAAAGGACGTGGTTAGATCTATGCTCCCTATTTTGTTAAACTGGCCAATATAATACTTGAGAGCTGTAATATGCTAATCCCATATTATTTTTATATTTTGACGTGAAAAAACATTATCATGAACAAGAATTGGTTCGTTGCCTTGCATACCTCTATCTAATATTACTATGTTAGTTTATACTCCATCCTTTCTTTTTAGCTTTACTCATTTCAACTTTTGGGAAATCGGTTATAAAACACAAAAGTATTGAAATCAAAAGCTAGAAAAAAAATTAAAGTAGATAGAAACTAAAAAGTCGATTAAAATATTAACAAGTGGACGGAAAAGTAAAAAGAGAAAGTAGATGACGTATACGCATGTTAATAGAAAAGCAATATTGTAGATTAAAAAGAAATGTACCAAAAAGAATGTGTGTAGATCAAAGAAATGGATTGAGTATTATTTAGCTTTTAGTCGAACAAACGTCAAAAAACCTTGACCAATAAGTATTACCAGTAAATTAATAAAATATACTCGTGATGGGATTATGTTACATTTATCTCAATGGTTGTAATATTGTATAATTATTGATGTTTAGTGTTAAAGAGAAATCAACTTGATGATCAACAAAAAAAGATATAAACTTCCTTTTCTGTATAATTATGATTTGAGAACCTATTCACTTAAGCTTCAAACATAATTCAGTTCAAGATATATTCGGAATATCGAAAATGAAAATTCAATTCAAGTCCTATAGAAGGTGAAACTTCTATAAACCATAGATTAAAATTGCTTTATATTAAGATAATTATGTTCATATAACTTCTAATAAAGTACATGGAGATACTCCCTCCGTTTAATTAATTGCTATATTTTCCTTAAATATTTGTTTATTTTTAATTCGTTACATTGTTTAAACTTTCCTTATTTGGAAAGATTTCACCACTAAAAAGTAATAATATCTTTATAGTTTTCAGCTTTTCCACCAAAAAAAGTATTCTTTTGTCACTTTTCCCCCTTATTTTATATTAAATACGACAAAAAGTACCCTCCAAAAATTCAAAAGTGACATTGCGCTTTAAAAATCTTTGCAATAAAATAAAATGTAGCAATTAAAAAAACTGATGAGCTTGTATTCTAAAAGTAGAAATTTTTGTGATCAAAGTCAATGCCCAACCTTCCCCTCGATTCCGACCCTCTAGGGGTTCACGACAAGGTGACCCACCGTCACCGTACCTCTTTATTTTATGTATGGAAGTTTTCGTCCGAAACTTTTTTTCAAAGTCAATCTTGAGATTCAGTATTGGATTTAAGTTACACCCTAGAACCGCAAACATTCCTTGCCTAATGTTTGCCGATGATAGCCTTTTATTTTGCAAAGCAACTAGCTCAACTGTAGAATTCTAAAAACCGTTCTTGATGACTTATGCGGTCTTTCCACTCAATTAGTGAATTTTCTTAAATCCCTCTATTATTTTCTCTAAAATCGTTTCCTCCAACCGAAAACGACTCAGCTAGCTAGTCACTTCAATATGATGCCAAATTCTTCTGCGGGAAGGTACTTGGGAATCTTCTTTTCTTCCCATCATCCTTCTAAAATCGAGCTCGCTCATATAATTCAAAAGACGAATCAAAGGATTAACCTCCGGAAATCGGGTTTTCTGTCCAAAGTCCAGGGCACTCACCCTTATTCGAGCAATCTCAAGCTCGACCGTCTTATACTTGTGCCTTCACCATGCTTCCTCCGGATTAGCTAAATCCATTGATACTCTTCACGGAAATTTTTCTCGCGACAAAATAAAGGCAAAAATGCAACGCCTCTTATTGCGTGGGATAAAATTTGCGATCCCAAAGCGCAAGGTGGCCTTGGCCTAAGAAAACGCTTCCTATGAATAAAGCTTTATAACAAAGTTAGGTTGGAAAATGCTTACGGAACCTACTAACTTCGGGTGAAATTAATTCCGAAAAAAGTATCTAAAGGGCTAGTCCTTTTTAGTTGTAAACCAAAAACACACGATTCTCCCATATGGAAAAAATCTTACTCCAAAGATCTCTTTTGCAAATAGGAATAAGGTGGAAAAATAGGTGATGTATGGTTCCCAAATTCTTTTTGGCTTCACAACCGGTGATGCCGATGAAAATTTAATGGAAAACTTAAATTAACAAGAAAACCGAGGTTGATCTTCATCTTCGTCTAAAGGAGTTCATTCTTCCCAACAGGACTTGGGATTTTGACAAACTAAAACTCTTGTTGCCGATGCCATTATTAATCGCATCAAAGGTATTTCCATTCCAGAAACCCCCTCCCGATGAGCCTATTTGGGGCCCCTAGCTCTTCAGCTTATTTAGGTAAAATCCGCTAACCGACTAGCTCATAATCTCACGCCAAGTCTAGAAAATGGCCACACCGTTGGAATTGGAAGCTTGATATCCCACCCAAATCGAAAATTTTCATGTGGCAAATTTGTCACAATAGTCTTGGGGTTAGAGCTATACTTGCTAAACGAAACATAATTCCTTTCTAACCACTCGTGATTTTTGTAACACACATGAGGAATCTTTAGACCATCTTTTTGGGGGGGTGCCATCATCTCATTCCCTTTGGCATACATAAGATCCAAAGGATGGGATACCTCACACCTAACACCGGTTTACTCTTCTAAACACGTTTCTAAAATAAGACATGATAGGCCCTCCACTATCAAATTTGTTTTCCTTATGTGGAATATTTGGAAGGAAAGAAATTCTATTATCTTTCATAATGCTTCTCTTAATGTTTACAGATTCGCATAAAGCAAAAATTTTATTTTCGTAATGGAAGTTGAGGAATGCGATTGACGTCCGCATATCCTCTCGGTTCCCCGTTTTCTCATTCCTCTCTTCCTCATTCCACTCCGGTGTATCCTTCCTCCATCCTCGTTACTGGGAGCCACCTCCCACCTCCTTCTTCAAACTCAACTTCGACGGCTCTGTTCGTGCAGATTTCAAAGTAGAAAGTAGTTATCATTAGAGATGCTGAGGAGCAACTCCACAAAGATGTTGCTTTCAACCTTGGCTCCTCTTCCGTTTTCATTGCAGAGGCAACCACACTCCAAAAGGGCTTCGCCAGCTATCCGTAATAAACTGCCAACTCCAAATTGAAGGTGATAATCTTAGGCCATCAACTCAAGAAAGCGTATCTGGCCTCCTCCGTGGCGATTGCTTCATATCATCCAGATATCCAAGCTCTTCTTCGCTCTTTTCTTCGTGGCTATTCGTCACGCTCCACCTAAGAAACAAAGCAGCTAGACGGGATCACCAACGCTCGGCCATTTAGTTGATTCTTAGTTTAATATGGATGATTAGACTCATTCTCGCTCTTCACTCTATTCCCAGAACGATAAGGCCGGAGCCCCTATGCGAGGCCTCCTAACCTTCTTTTTCTCCTTACCTTTATAAAAAAAAAATCCTACTACGCCTCAAGTCCAACCCTACCAAAGAAAAACAATTTGATCCAAATCTAGAAAATGATAAGTATCAAATAAGTGGATCACATACAATCTTGTCCGACCAACTGCCGGGGTCCTATATGGCTATACCTTAGCCAACACAACGAGTCAACGATGTATAAGTACGTAGTTTTTCTATGTAAAAATTTGACCCATCTCAAACCATTACAATTTACCGTGTAGTCCCAAAATGGTTGCTGATGATTCTTAGGAGTACCTTCTGACCCATAAAATTATGTAACCCAAAACTAAGAATTGATAAATTTAACATCCTATGCGAACTTCGAGATCCAGCATGAGCAGCAATGCTGCATTAACTTTGGCCCATTATTCATCTGCATTTGTTTGGGCCTGTAGTCGAAATTCACATTTAAACCATAGTCCATTTGCACTGAAACGTGGGTATTTGCTTTTTGATACTGTGTTATTAGTTACTCCCTCCGTCTCATAATATAAGTCCCCTTTTCTTTTAAAGTGTCCCAAAATATAAGTCATAATTCTATTTTCAATCAATAATTATGTCCAAAATACCCTTATGAAAATAATTTAATTCTCAAAAATCCTTATGATTTCAGCTTCCAATGCACCATTATTAATGATAAAATGGAATCTTTTACCCCATTGAACTCATCTACACATTAAACCATGCAACATTAATGTTCAGTTTTTATTTGTTGTTAAAAAGAAAAAAACAATATAGGTGTTTCCCAATAAAAATGAATCTTTTTATTCAAATAAAACAAGATTCCATTTTACCTTAATTCCCGTGTAAAAATAGAATCAGGACTTATATTATGGGACGGAGGGAGTATTAAACTTTGACTTTTGGATTATTCACATGTCTCACTTAGGGTGCATTCTCTTTACTTGAAAATCCATCCCTGAACTTATTTGAACTTAGCTGAACTGATTTTCTAACCTTATTGGACCTAATTGAAGCTGATTGGAAATTATTGGACCAAATTGGAACTTATTAGACCTAATTGAACCTGATTGAAACTTACTAGAATTTATTGGACTTGATTAGACCTGATTGAAATTTATTTAAACAGGATTAGACCTTATTAAACCTGATTGGAACTTATTTGATGGTTTTGCAACAATTGATCCATTAAAAATCATATAACTATCAATTAAGAAATTATTAACAACAACAACTATATATTATATCTTAAATAGATTAATTAATTAATAATTATAAATTAATTTGATCGTAGTGATATTAATTATATCTCTTAAAATACGAAATAATCAGTATAAGAGAAACCTTGCACATTATTGGTAATAAAAAATAGAAATATACTTCTATAAAGCTCTAGAAGTATGTAAGTTTTGCATATTTGGTTCATGTTAATAATTAATGCAAGTAATAAATTCACTGATAAGTCAGCTACCAAATGATTTGTAAAACATTATTATTATTATTATTATTATTATTATTATTATTATTATTATTATTATTATTATTATTATTATTATTATTATTATTATTATTATTATTATTATTCGCCTTATTTGACCAAAATTATAATATTGTAGTAATAGCATATTATTTTTCTAATAATAATCAACGACCAACTACTTAATAACATATTACTTTTCTAATAATAATCAACCACTCATTACATAATTAACATTATTTTTCTATTATTAACTTTTTGGAACTTATTAGACCTGGTGGGAGCTTATTGGAACTTATTAAACCTGTTTGGACATGATTGGAACTTATTATAGAACTTATTAGACCTAATTGGACATGATTGGAACTTATTATATATATAGAACTTATTAGACCTGATTGGACATGATTAGAACTTATTATATATAGAACTTATTAGACCTGATTGGACATGATTAGAACTTATTATATATAGAACTTATTGATGTGTATGAGAAGGGCTCATTATGTAGTATCCTAGTTCTGTTAGGAAACTATGTAATTTAGGTGTTTTAATTGTAATAGGATTCTTTTGCCTATATGTTTTTACCTTTCACTTGAGAGGGTTTATCCTATTTTAGGCCTTAGTTTATTTCATGTTAAAGAGTTAGAGATACATTAGGAGTTTGGTTAGTGTTAGTATGTGTTTCTAGATATATTAGATGTGTGAGAGTGCTTGATATCCAAGCAATCTTTAGTTTGTTATTTATGTTTATATTTTATTATTTCCTAGTTTTAGTGAGTTAGGATACTTATAGTATTTATATCATTCGGCCATGATGAATAAAAATCAGTTTTTTAGAGTTTATGAAATTAAGAGTGCTCATTGAGAGACTTTCGTGTGTTAGCTAACCGCAAAACTCAAACCTAGACTTTGAGAGGAGATTGTGTCTAGACCACAACTTTCCAACCTTGAACCGAGACCTCAAGAATCAATCTATCCTATAATTTTCGTGCATTCATAATCATAAAACACAAAAACATTTCCAGATTGTGCATTAGTTTTACATAAATCAGATTGCGTTGATTTGAGTGTTCAAGAAATCCCACAAGATCCGATCTTTTTCTAAAGATTCTCATGGTTTTTAAAGCTTCATCAAAATTTTGTGAAATCCACATCAAATTTCATAAATTTTCGAGGTGTTTTGATTAAGTTTTAGAGTCAATACTTCAGACGAAATTTATGGGCAGTTTCTGTGTGGAATTGTGAGTTGTTGGTTGCGATCATGACTAGACCTAGTAGAGAGCATGAGATGCCTTAAACCACTGAAGAATGGATGAAACATTTAGTAAAGCAAGTGGTTGGGGTGTCTCAAGAGCTATAAAACCAAACCTCAGAGAACAAAGGGCTATTCAAGCTCAACTACAACGCATGGAGAATCAGGTTACTACTATATCCAATAATAGTGTGAACCGTGGAAGAGAGAGAGTTTCTAACCTTGGAGGTTTCAATGATGAAGATAAGAGTATCAAGTAGGAACTTCTGGAGTTCCATGGAGATGGAGATCCACAAGATTACCTAGATTGGCAGCGAAGAATGGATAAGATGTTTGACTTCAAGGGTTATGATGATGAGAAGGCTTATCTGGTGGCTCAATTGAAGTTAACAAAGTACGCCTCTTTGTGGTTTGATAGGTTCAAGATGAAGAGGATTTGAGAGAGGGAACCGGCAATTAGATCTTGAGTTAAGATGAAGCGGCACTTGCGATAGAAGTTTGTTCCAGCTCAATACTTGCAAGATAATTACTTAAAGTTGAGTACTTTGGAGCAAGGGAAGCTTAGTATGGTCGAGTACACTAAGGAGTTCAAAAGGCTCGGTATTTTGTGTGACATCAAGGAAGAAGAAGAGATGAAGATTAGTAGGTACCTTAGGGGACTAAAGTCAGACGTGAGGCACAAGGTAGGGATGAGTTATTATCAATTCTTCGATGATGTTGTTAGTCAAGCTACAAGGGCTGAAAATCAAGAGAGAGAGAAGCTTGAGAAGGATAGGAATAAGTGGCAAGAGAAGGAGTAGAGGTGATCAACATGGTCCCGGCCCGAAAATGGGCGGGTTTTGGGCACGATTTTTCGGCCCGCTGTCAAGCCCGACCCGATTTTTTGGGCAAAAACCACGAGTAACTTTAATATGCAAAACTAGTCTACATTTTGGCCCGGGCCTGAAAATGGCCAGAAAAGCCCGCTTGGCCCGGCCCGAATTTGCGGGTTATGGCGCGGGAATTTCGACCCGCGACTTGACCCGACCCGACCTGAGGCTTTGGCCCGAAATGGGCCACTATTTTTGGGGCCAAACCCGACCTGGCCCATGATCACCTCTAGGAAGGAGTATAAAAGGGAGTTCAATCCAAAAACTTCTAGTTCACAACTACCTAGTTCTTCCTCGGTTTCTATTGAAGAAAAGGGCAAGAAAGTTGAACTTACTGCATGCGTTTGGCTATGAGGGGTGTTCGCTGCTTTAAGTACCAAGGTAATGGTCATGTTACAAAGGCATGCCCTAATAAATTGTTGGTGTCTCTTGAGGATCACACAATGTTATTGGCAGATTACCTTTCTAGGAGAAATGATAATGAAGAGAGGATGCTTGCGGTAGAAATGGAGGAATTGAGGGTTGATGCCGAAGATAATTGGGAAGATCAAGAAATTCAACAACCTGAAATGTATGACAAGGTAGTAGGTTTGCTTAGAAACATACTCCATGTTGATGTGCAGCTAGAAGATGGTCAAGAGCAAAGAGAAAATTTGTTTCATACGAGATGCTTAGTGGGTGGAAAGAGTTGCTCTTTGATTGTGGATGGGGGATCATGTACAAATGTCATTGCTAGTGATCTTGTGCATAACTTGAATCTTCATACAAGGCAATATGCGAGACCATATAAGCTGAATTAGCTCAATCATAGTGGTTCTTTACAGGTTGATAAACAAGCATTGGTGACATTTTCCATTGGTAATTACAAGGACGAACTTTGGTGTGACATTGTACCCATGACAGCTTGTAATATTCTTCTTGGTCGTCCATGGCAATCTGATAGGGAGACCTTACACAATGGACGAACCAATATGTATAGTGTGAAGGTGATGAGTGATATTTATATCACTCAAATACCCTATTTTCCTCATGGTTAGAGTCAATTTTCCTATTCATTTATCATTTTCTAGCTTATTTTGCTTAATTTAGAGTAATTGAGTTTTTTTTACTTATTTGAGAATATTTGTTATTTTGGTTATTTATATAGGGTTTGGTAATGCGTATTTGTATTTGATGATGTAGGATCAACCTTAGAGGCCTCCATACCACACACCGAGCATAGAGTGGAGCAATTTTGGCAAAATAAGAGCTTTTGGAAGGATTTATGCACCATATTCAAATGGTCATTACTTTTATCTCACAAAATATTTTTTAGTGATTCAAGTTGGAAATGAACGTTTGGCTCAATAGCTTTCCAACGAGTGGTTACAATCCCAATTCTGATGAAAATTGAAAGAGATATGGCTCTTTGAAGTCAGGCGCGTCTGCCAGAACGGAAAGCCCGCTCCAGAGGCCAAAAAACATTATGCCTGCTTGAAATTGTATGGAGAGCCCGCTCCAAACTATATGGAGCGCCCGCTCCACTTCAATTCTGCGAAAATCCCTGTTTTTCGACCCATTTAATGATGTAATGTTTAAAATTTTTAAAAGGACGGATCCCTAACTTTTGAAGGGGAGGAAGGAGGGCTAGCCTCCATGAGCTTAGTTAGAGGTTTTACTTAGGGTTTTTAGAGAGAGAAACTCTCATCTTCTAGAGAGAGAAGTGAGAGAAATTTGTTGAAAAGCTTGGAGTTTGAAGAATCTAAAAAGGAAACTTGAAGATTTGGAGGCTCCTTGCAACTTTAATGAGAATTTCTTACTCTCTCTCTCATATTTTGTTGCTTTATTTACTTATTTTCATGTCATTTTCACTCTATTTACTTGCTCATCCTAGATTAGTGTTTGATTTCATGTTTTTAGTTGTTGTTGTTTATTTCATTTAAAATTTGTTATGACTTGTGAGTAGTCATTTTGCTTGGGAGGGGATGAAGCCATTAATGATATCACGAGCCTTTGGGTCATATTTGGGGTTATTTTAGAAAATGAAATTAAATGAACAATAGGAGCTTTATTGTTGGTTTTTTTTGGTTGGCCTCCATGGAAACTTAATTATTAATCACTTCAATAAAGGATTGAAAGATGAAATTGAAGAGTTGACTCCCTATTTGTTCACTTAACTAAACTTGCATGAAAATAGGGGTTTTGGTTAAGGGATGTATTTAGTCATCTTGTTATTCATGCTCTTGAGTTGGGGGTTTGTTGCATGAAAATAGGACATAATCTCCAATTTGAGTAACCCTCTTTAGCTTGAAAGAGTATTTAGGGATTTGTTAGATGACCCCTTTGATTCATTCTCTTTAGACTACCCCCTTATTTGCCTAATTGTTTTCATGATTGAAATAATTGGTGAATTTCCCTACCCTAGTTCCTTTTATTTAATAGTTTATAGTTGATAATTGGTGGGGCGTTTGTCGTGTAAACCCAACCAAAGATAAAATTTCTCCTACTCTCATGCACACTAAGCAAGTATAATGGAAGTAGGGGTCGTATCCACAAGGAAACAGGGTCGAGCTTTATATTTAGCGGGATCCAATACCTAGATTAAGTTAAGGGCCGAGAAACCTAATAACAAGGGGGGTTTCAAGTAGATTATAAATAAACTAAAATTAACTAGCATAATTAAATAAAATGAGAAATCAATATGGAAAGATCTTGAATCCGATTAACATCCACTTCAATTCATTATCGATCATTGAACCTCGACTCTAATTATTTCCATAATTATCTATTGTTGAGAATTAATCTCGTGTTCTCCTTATTCTTAGTTGAATAGCACGATCAGTGATGTGACCAAGTTATATGCGATTATAGAGTGTTGAGAAGTCCATTTTACTAAGGTTTAAGGTTTAAGAAGGAGAGTTTTACTCATCTATACCTTAGTGTGGAGAAGAGGGAGTTATGATGAATTTGCAGTATTAGAGGAGATTTAAGGACATTTTGTGGTTCCATATGCTTTTGATCATTTACAGGTGGATTAAGCTCACAAAGTTCCTTGAAGTCTAGATTTTGATGTTTGTCATCCAAGTTCACCTCTTTGTAGCTCTACGGCATTGTGTGCCAACCATGGACGTTGAAGAGCCCACCTCGAGCGTTTGTGGAGAAGGTTGGATGCTGGGCAGTAGCGAGTACCCGAGCTGGGCACCACACACGCACGGCCCGCGCTCATCGAGCAGTAAGAATCATGCGCAGCAGTGAATGCCCGAGCCGCGCGCCCTTACCGCACGACTCGCGCATATCGAGTGGAAGCACAACCTTGGCAGCAGCCAATGCCCGAGCCGCGCGCCCGAGCCGCACGAGTCGCGCGCTGCGAGCGAAGGATGAGATTGTCAGCAGCCAAAGCCCGACTCGCGTGCAAGACATGCGCGACTCGCGCACTTCGAGCGAAGCTGAAGTTTTGGGCAGGAGCCAAAGCCCGACTCGCGCACTAGGAGAGCCCGACTCGCGCACTTCGACGGGGCTACGACTCTTCGGCAATTTTCAGCTTTCCTTAGGTTTTATTAATGAGAAAAACGTTTTGTTTTGGGATGTCTTGTAATTTCTGAACCTAATTAGAGAGAGTAGAGAGAGAAGAACCCTAATCCCTATTTTCTCCCTTTTTGAGTTTCGAATAATTAGTTTGAAGATTTGCTTGATGGATGCTATGTCGATTGTAGCCTAAATCTAGTCTTGAGAACGGTTAATCAAGCTTCGGTCTATTATTGTGAGGTTTCTCTTTGTTAACTTTTTCTTAATTATAATTGTGATTTCTTGATTTTAATCTATGATTGTGGTATGTATTGCTAGGAGTACTACTAGTTTATACATTCGATTTATCATTTGCTAGGATTTAGAATTGATGCCGATTCATCTGTTCTTCTTTCATGAGTAGCAATATAGGGTTTGATTAATGAATCTGATTATTCTTGATTAATCACTAGAGAAATCACAAGTTCCAATTTGAATATGTTGTGCTAGCAATTTGTTAATTGGCTCATTGTTTCCTAGTTCGTTGATGTTCTATTGATTTGAATTTAATCTCTGATTAGATTAGATTAATCTTTAGTTCAAGTTTTATGATCATCTGATTGTGATTGTTTAACGGTACTTTTGAGGGAAAGGAATTTGATTTCCAACTTTGAGTAATTAAGAGTAAAGTTACACATTTGAGAAATCAATGATCAATAGTACGAATCGAAGTGGCCATTAACCAAACTCAAGATTCTTCTCTTCTTGATTACATTACTTTTTGATTGTTCTTTAGTTGTTCATATTTAGTTATTCAATTCTTTAATCCCAAAACCCCCATTTGATCTATTATAAGCACGAGTTAGTCCCCAAGTCTCTGTGGATTCGACCCTACTTGCCACTTACATTTATTTGTATTGGAAAGAAGGAAAATAAACTTTTATCTTTGGTAGCGCGTACGACCGCGTCCCACCAATCAGCGTGACTATAAAACCCTAACTAAAGGATAACCTAGTCCGATAGCGTCTAAGTTCAATCCAATAGCAGCAATAAACACAGAGAACCAACAGACCTGCTAACGTCATACAAGCAATAAACATTCAACAGTTGATTCAATTTCCCCAAGAAATAACCAAGACGATCAGCATCTAAGTTACTCCCTAGTTTGCTACAAATTGATAAAAGAATAAAACAATCCGATTCTATTCTGAAATTTAGCATTAGATTAATTACACAATCAAACTAGTAACGTTCCTAGCATAATTATGCAAAAACCATAGAAAACAATCATAGAAATTAAACCATAATCAAAGAAACTAAATAGAGAGGAAATATCTCACAATAATGCTTGAAGCTTCATGTTAATCTCGTTCAAGAACAGTTCAAGCTACAATCGGCATATCATAAGCCAATTCCATAATTGAAATCTCTAAAAACTAAACTAGAAAATGAAAACTAAAAAGAGAAGATAATAAGAGAAGAGTGGAGTTTTGGAGACTCCCTCTCCTTGAGGCTGCTGCCTCTTGGCACAAAAATAAAGTTTAGTATTTATATTAAAGCTCAAAAATCAGCCGACAATTACACCGACCTAGCAGGTCGCGAGGTGCGAGACTGATCGCGAGTCGCGAAGAGTACTCTGTCTTCCGCACAACTTGGCTGGGCAAGGAGGTCGCAAGTCGCGACAGGCCTCGCGAGTCGCGAGGGCAGGTGGTCGCGAGGTGCGAGGATTCTCGCAGGTCGCGAGCTGCTGTGCTGGGCAGGTGCTGCTTCGAGCGCGCGCGAGAGTTGGATGGCTCGAGGCTTCCCGCGCTGCTGGACCGAATTGATGCTATGTTGGAGCCGTCCTGTGCTTGGCTTAGGCTTGCGGCGGTGCTTGGTTAGAACTTGTGGCGACGCTTGGCTAGTGTAACGATGTTGAGTCGTTCCAACCACTAATGCTTCTAGGAGCACGGAACTTACAACTTTAACTATAATTAATATACAAAATTCCGAACTTCCGCTAAGAGCTAAATAAAACGCAAACGTTAACAATTATGATCAAGACCCTTAGCAAAAAGCACCCAAAATATAATAAAAACACCGTATAACTTGAGCGTATCAAATACCCCCACACTTGAACTTTACTCGACCTCGAGTAAACTCAAAAGTGAGAATCACCAAATAAATCATCACCCAAGCTATCGACACCAACCTACACTCCCCATCAACTACATCATCATCATCACATCTTAACAACATCCGCTCAAAACCTAAACGTAAGGGATGATGATTCCCCCACACTTAGCTTCAAGCTACTATCAGAAATACAGACGCGACAACAATAATCACCAAACGACAACCAAAATGTGAGCTCAAATCCTGAAGGATCTCAAAGGAGTTGAACTCACTCCAATGCCACAATCAAAATGACATCTCGCCTAAAACCTCAAAAGATAATCTAAAACTACTACTACTAGTACAACCAACCTAGATAAGCAAGACATGGAACAAAGACAAAAAGGGATAAATTCCATGCTTACTCCCAAAAACAATCAATCAACCAATGCAAGTTCAAATCCCTATTTGCTAAGGACTCAAACTTAACTTCAATATTGATCTCCAATTCACCAAAATCATCAAAAGAATGTGAAAGCCAACTATAAATAGATCTTCACAAAACAAAGGATGAATTCACTAACCCAACCCGAAGACACCTTCCGCCTTATGACACCAACTCCGGCAAATGAGTTTTGAAAATACAAAATTCTCTCTTTAATCTCTCATTTTGCCTAGGAGCCCTTTCGGGTTTTCATCCTAGCTTCTCACATTTTTTTTATCTCACCATCTTACCCGCTCAACTAGATCTTTTTTTTTCATAGGCCGCCCTTTCGGGTTTTCGACCTATCCGAGCCCCCAATTTTGCCCGAGTCGCCCGCCCTTGCGGGTTTTCAACTCAGCGGGATTCATTTCATCACTTTTTTTTTTAATATTTTTTTTTTCATTTTTTCAAATTGAAAGTAATAAATACAACATAGATACATGAGAATGAGAATACCCTCCCCCTACTTAAACTACACATTGTCCTCAATGTGACGATAATTAGAAGAAAAAGTAAACTGAAAATGGGGGGAAAAAACGAAAATCGGGTAAATCGAAGATCGAAAGCTCAAAACTCATGACAAACAATCCGTCAAACTCAAATTTCTTAACAACACCAACTCAAATCTCATAACTCAACTCACAATCCTCTCCCTCGAATCACTCAAACAAATGACAAATTCAATTTTTTAAATTTTTGAGATTTGCACCTAGCTTAAGAGATCGAAAAGATTCATTAACAATCTCAACCCTCTAGTTGTACCAACTCCTAGCTATTGAACTCCTCCCAACGGGTTTTCTTTTGTGGATTTTGGTTCCAAGTGGATTAAGATTGGTTGTGGATCTTTTTAGTGGGTGGGCGGTGGGTGAAAGAAAATTTGTTGTGGTGGTGGAAATTTGATGAGAAATAAAGGAAAGAAAGAAAATAAAAGGGGTCTCGGGTTGCCTCCCGAGAAGCGCTGTTGTTTAAAGTCATTAGCTCGACTTAGTACCTTAGGCTCAATCATTGGGCTTGTGCTCCATGTGTGACAATGGTGGTTCCATGTCAATCTCCACTTCAAGTACCTGCAAAATTGATTGAGAAGAACTCTTGCAATGCATCGTTAGCGCTATGAGTGTCAACCAAAAACAAAGAGCACAAGCAATACCATCCAAAAATCACCCTAAATACAAACAAGTAACACCGTTTCCCCGGCAACGGCGTCAAAATTTGGTGGGGCGTTTGTCGTGTACACCCAACCAAAGATAAACTTTCTCCTACTCTCATGCACACTAAGCAAGTATAATTTAAGTAGGGGTCGTATCCACGGGGAAACAAAGGGCGAGCTTTATATTTAGCGGGATTCAATACCTAGATTAAGTTAAGGGCCGAAAACCTAATAACAAGGGGGTTTCAAGTAGATTATAAACAAACTAAAATTAACTAGCATAATTAAATAAAATGAGAAATCAATATGGAAAGATCTTGAATCCGATTAACATCCACTTCAATTCATTATCGATCATTGAACCTCGACTCTAATTATTTCCATAATTATCTATTGTTGAGAATTAATCTCGTGTTCTCCTTATTCTTAGTTGAATAGCACGATCAGCGTGACTATAAAACCCTAACTAAAGGATAACCTAGTCCGATAGCGTCTAAGTTCAATCCAATAGCAACGAATAAACACGAGAGAACCAACGGACACCGCTAACGTCATACAAGCGATAAACATTCAACAGTTGATTCAATTTCCCCAAGAAATAAGCAAGACGATCAGCATCTAAGTTACTCCCTAGTTTGCTACAAATTGATAAAAGAATAAAACAATCCGATTCTATTCTTAAATCTAGCATTAGATTAATTACACAATCAAACTAGTAACGTTCCTAGCATAATTATGCAAAAACCATAGAAAACAATCATAGAAATTAAACCATAATCAAAGAAACTAAATAGAGAGGAAAGATCTCACAATAATGCTTGAAGCTTCATGTTAATCTCGTTCAAGAACAGTTCAAGTTACAATCGGCATAGCATAAGCCAATTCCATAATTAAAATCTCTAAAAACTAAACTAGAAAATGAAAACTAAAAAGAGAAGATAATAAGAGAAGAGTGGAGTTTTGGAGACTCCCTCTCCTTGAGGCTGCTGCCTCTTGGCACAAAAATAAAGTTTAGTATTTATATTAAAGCTCAAAAATCAGCCAACAATTACACCGACCTAGTAGGTCGCGAGGTGCGAGACTGATCGCGAGTCGTGAAGAGTACTCTGTCTTCCGTACAACTTGGCTGGGCAAGGAGGTCGAGAGTCGCGACAGGCCTCGCGAGTCGCGAGGGCAGGGGGTCGCGAGGTGCGAGGATTCTCGCGGGTCGCGAGCTGCTGTGCTGGGCAGGTGCTGCTTCGAGCGCGCGCGAGAGTTGGATGGCTCGAGGCTTCCCGCGCTGCTGGGCCTAATTGATGCTATGTTGGAGCCGTGCTGTGCTTGGCTTAGGCTTGCGGCGGTGCTTGGTTAGAACTTGTGGCGACGCTTGGCTAGTGTAACGATGTTGAGTCGTTCCAACCACTAATGCTTCTAGGAGCTCGGAACTTACAACTTTAACTATAATTAATATACAAAATTCCGAACTTCCGCTAAGAGCTAAATAAAACGCAAGCGTTAACAATTATGATCAAGACCCTTAGCAAAAAGCACCCAAAATATAATAAAAACACCGTATAACTTGAGCATATCAATAATTGACAAATCTCTTAACTATATCTTAGCCTAGCTTATTATAATTAACATTTTCGGTGATTACCCTTAGTCCTTGTGGAAGAATGACCCTTGCTTGCCATTATACTTAGGTTAGTGGTTAGTTAGGTAGTTTGATTTATGAGTTTTGTTTAACAACGCGAAAAACCTAGTATCAGAAGGCAAATGGGAAGAGACTTGTTTTAGCGCCACTACCTCCAAGGGTGGTGCAAGCTAATCCCATTGTTTCTCCTATTTTTATTAATTGCAGGTCAACCAACGAGAGCAAAAAGGATAGGAAGGCTAATGCATTATATTTAGCGCGTAAGCCGAATACTTTTGGAGTTGGTGATTTGTATTTTTGAGTCTTAACGCACAAAAGGTATACAACAACTCCAAAGGGAAGCAAGATCCTATGGTAGAAAGGGCCTTTCAAGATTGCTCATCGTGAAGGCTATGATACTTATCATGTTCTTCATGGAGGTGGCGTTTTGGGAACTTTTAGTGCTGTTGATTTGGTTCCTTGCTTACCGGATGAAACTTGAGGACAAGTTTTTTTCAAGAAGGGGAGTATGATGTGTATGAGAAGGGCTAATTATGTAGTATCCTAGTTCTGTTAGGAAACTATGTAATTTAGGTGTTTTAATTGTAATAGGATTCTTTTGCCTATAGGTTTTTACCTTTCACTTGAGAGGGTTATTTCTATTTTAGGCCTTAGTTTATTTCATGTTAAAGAGTTACAGCTACATTAGGAGTTTGGTTAGTGTTAGCCGTCTGTTTCTAGATATATTTGACGTGTGAGAGTGCTTGATCTCCAAGCAATCTCTAGTTTGTTATTCATGTTTATCTTTTATTATTTCCTAGTTTTAGTTGAGTTAGGATACTTGTAGTATTTATATCATTTGGCCATGATGAATAAAAATCAGAGTTTTTAGAGTTTGTGAAATTAAGAGTGCTCATTGAGAGACTTTCGTGTGTTAGCTAACCAAAAAACTCAAACATAGACTTTGAGAGGAGATTATGCCTAGACCACAACTTTCCAACCTTGAACCGGGACTTCAAGGATCAATTTATCCTTTAATTTTCGTGCATTTATAATCATAAAACACAAAAATATTTCCAGATTGTTCATTAGTTTTTACGTAAATCGACTTGCGTTGATTTGAGTGTTCAAGAAATCCCACAAGATCCGATCTTTTTCTAAAGATTCTCGTGGTTTTTAAAGCTTCATCAAAAGGGGTTTTGACATCCACATTACTTATTAGACCTGATTGGACATGATTGGAACTTATTATAGAACTTATTGGACCTGATTGGAATTTATTTGACCTAATTTGACCTGGTTGGAAATTATCTGAACTTTTTTTTTTTTTCAGATGAAGAGAATGTACCCTTAGACTATACTTCCTCCTTTTTTTCTCATTTGTAACATATCCTTTGTACGGACTCCAATGAAAAGTTTGACAATTGATATTGTTAATTACGTATATAGAATAATTATAAAAAGTCAATATTATTTGGAAATTACTCTTCCTCCGTTATGAATTACTTGCAACAAATGGACTTATACACTATTATTACACTCCCTTTTGACCATGTAGTATGATCAATGTAAGGTTTATCATAGTCATGTGGGATCTTGTTAGATTTGTCTCGATGTATACTTTAAAAATATCAACTTTATTTTTATAATTTTTACTTATAGATAATAGAAGACAATAATGGTCAAAGTTGTGCATTAATTGGGAGGCGTGAAAATCCTGGTGTTGCAAGTAAATTGGAACGGGGGTAGTACACATTAAAACATACTTCCTCTGTTTTTTTTAGTTGCAACATTTGCCTTTTCACATGTACCGAGACACTTATTTGAACGTTAATATCTCATATTGGGTGTAAGTAAAAATTATAAAAATTTGATATTTGGAATCATCGCATTGAGACGAATCTAACAAGACCCCCACTTGACTATGTTTTCTCTTATATAATGGTGCGAGATTACTTAACAAAGTTGGTTGATGAATAGTGCCAAAAGGCAAATGTTGTAACTAAAAAAAACAGAGGTAGTATCTAACAATATTTCATTTGATAATTAATTTTTTGATTACATTTGAAAAAAATCTAATGCCAAGTTCTTCAACTTTGACTATAAAAAGATATGTTGCAATAGAAAAGGAATGAAGTATTATATAAGAACCAAGGTACACCTAGTTGTTTGGAGGTTATACTTCCAAACCTGTGAGAGGGGTTCAATTCTTATCCTTATCAAAGTAGAATTTTCAATATGTTCCAACTGTACTTGCAAGGGATCTTCATCTTACCTTAAAAAACATAATGAAGTAGAAGCTTAGACTATATTATATCTACTAGTAATTCTAAAACTTGAGTCACCATATATCTTAAAGGAGTCACTAATTATTCTAATGTTAAGTGAACTTTTTAGCTCAAATAGTAATGTTATTGAATTTGTCTCAATGCATATTCATTATCTTAATTTATTTGCTAATCAATAGTTAAAGATAGTTAAAGTTGTACGATGTCAAACATAAAATCAAATTAAAATAACAATGAACAAAAACAGATGGAGTATTACTATTTGAAAGGTAGTTGACATGTGTCTTTCAATATTGGAGGAAGATGAATGAAACTACTCCCCTTAGCTTCTAAAGTCCAAACTAAACTGTGAGAATATATGGTTATAATTAACAAACTATTAATTCTCTAATTTAAGCATTATGATTAATGTGAAAAGAGAAGAGAAGTTGTAGGAAAGAAAAGAGGAAATAATGGCAAAATGGTAGGAAAGGAAAACAAGTTTCGTTGTTTTCTTTAGTAAAATAATTTAAGCCATTCTTTGTTTAGAGCATGTAAGTTGTTATAAATAGCTTAGCTTGTAATGTAGAAATTGAATTTATTATTCATTTCAGAAAAGTTTAGTTTAAGAAAAGTGTATTTTTTCTTACATTACATTTATTATTTCCTTCATAGTGGTTGTTTGTTTATCCCTAAAATATTATTTATTTGTGAGGTATCGATTTCATATTATCTAGTAGAAGTTAAATTTCCGCTGCGAGCTCCAACAATTGGTACCAGAGCCAACGTCAAAATATTAAGTGGTTAAATTTCTTATTTTGAAAAATAATTATAATGGCGTCTACTAGTGGAACAGTAAAAGTTGGGAAATTTGAAACTGAAAAGCTCAATGGAAAAAATGATTTTTCCTATTGGAGGATGCAAATGAAAAATTTGCTTATATCACAAAAGTTGCACAAGACATTGGCGGGAAAAGAACAAAAACCCGAGGACATGAAGGATGAGGATTGGGAAGAGTTAGATCTTGAAGCACGAGCAGCCATAATCTTGTGCCTTGAGAGGGATGTTGCATTCTTGGTAAATGAAGAAGCAACAGCTGCTGGCGTGTGGGCAAAGTTAGAGATAAATTTCATGACGAAAACTCTAACAAACAGGATCTATCTAAAATCCAAATTATATACATGCAAGATGGAAGAAGGCGCCTCAATTCGGGAGTATATCAATAAGTTTGATAGGATCATATCAGACTTAAAGGATATAGATGTGAAGGTAGATGAGGAAGACCAGGCACTCATGTTATTACTTTCATTACCAAAGTCCTACGAAAATCTGGTTCAAACATTGATGCTTGTGGGTGATACTCTAACCATGGATGAGACTAGAACATCACTTTTAGCGGATGACCTTCGAAAGGATGCTACAAGTGGGATGATGTCTAGTAATGGAAGAGAATACAATGAACAAGCTCAGGGATTGTTTGCAAACAGAGGAAGGACCAATGACAGAGGAAGAAGCAAGGGAGGAAAGTCTAGATCGAAATCTAGACCTCTTGTGGAAAGACCATGTTTCAAATGTGGTGAGCTTGGTCATTTCAAAGCTAATTGCCCAAACAAGAGGGTAATATTCAAGAAGAACAACAACGACAACTCCAGAGGAAAACAACATGAAAAACAAGAAGCTAGTTATGTCTCAAATGACGAGGATGATTATTGTTACTCGATTTCAGAACAATGCAATGAGATATCTGGTAAATGGATGCTTGATTCGGGAGCATCACACCATATGTGCCCAAACAGGAAGTGGTTTACAACTTTCCAGAGTTTGGATGGTGGCGCTGTTTTGATGGGTGATCATGCTCGCAAAACGATCGGGTTAGGTACTATCCGAGTCAAGATGCATGATGGAACAATAATAACCTTGAAGGATGTAAGACACATCCCAGATTTACGGAAGAACCTTATTTCTCTTGGGTTATTAGAGAAAAATGGTTGCAAAATAGTCTTGGAGAATGGAGTTTTAAAAGTTGTCCATTGTTCCTTGGTAGTGATGAAGGGGATTCGTCATGGTAATCTTTATCCTCTTTTGGGAACAACTGTTACAGGTGATTTAGCAGTTGGAATCGGTGGAAGCAAAGACCAAACAGAATGCACAAGGATATGGCATATGCGCCTTGGGAATATGCCAGAAAAGGGTCTATCATTCCTTAGTGGACAAGGTTTGTTGAAGAACATGAAGCCACAAATGGAAATTTGTGAGCATTGTGTGTATGGAAAAACACATAGGGTGAAGTTCTCTACAAGCAAGCACAAGAGCAGAGGATGTTTGGGGTCCGGCTAAAGTTGCTTCCAAGGGAGGTTCCAGGTACTTTGTTACATTTGTTGATGATTATTCTAGATATGCTTGGATTTATTTTCTCAAGCATAAGAATGAGGTATTCGATATTTTCAAGCGGTGGAGAGCGATGGTTGAGAATAGAACAGGTCGAAAGCTAAAAACTGTACGGTCTGATAATGGTACAGAATACACAGAGGGAGCTTTCAAGGAGTTTTGTGATCAGGAAGGCATTGTGAGACACTGGACAGTCAGAGACACACCACAACAGAATGGAGTCGCAGAAATACTGAATCGTACACTACTTGAGAAGGCTAGGTGTATGCGCTCTAATTCTGGTTTAGGCAAAGAATGGTGGGCAGAGTCGGTTACTACAGCTTGCTACATAGTGAATCGCTCCCCACATTCTTATTTAGATGGAGACACACCTTATAGGGTGTGGTCAGGGGAACATGCAGATTACAAGAGACTTAGAGTCTTCGGATGCACGACATATTATCATGATAACAAGCTTGATGAAAGAGCTAAGAAAGCAATCTTCTTGGGGTATCCAAAAGAGGTTCAAGGTTATCGTCTTTGGAGTATAGAAGATTCTAAATTTGTAATCAGCAGGGATGTGACCTTTGATGAAAGATCTATGGTAGCTTTATCGAAAGTTATGATGCCTAATGATGGTGATGTTAGAATGACTACAAATACTCAAGTGGTGGAGATAGAATCTAGAGACCAACTAGATTATAGTCATGTTCAAGTGGAGCAACCTGGTGTTACTCGATATGAGGAGGAGGATGATCTTGAACATGAGGAGATTCAGCAGGAAAATGTACATGTGTTACAACAACAGCAGCAGGAATCTTTAGCGACCACTAGGCCAAAGAGGAATTATAAAACAGTTCAGAAGTTTGGGTCAGACAAACCTCTAAGGCATTACGGGCAGGTAAACTTGGTTGAATATGCACTCTCGGTGGAGGATGATGAGCCGGACACCTTCAAACAAGCTATCAAAGACAAGGATATTGAGACTTGGTTGGTTGCTATGGAGGAAGAGATGCAATCTCTTCATAAAAACAAGACATAGGAGGTAGTCCCATTGCCCGTGGGAAAGACTGCTATTGGATGTAAGTGGGTGTATAAAAGAAAAGAGGATCCTTCCAAGACCGATGGTATAAGACATAAGGCTAGGCTAGTGGCCAAGGGTTTTGCACGAAAGAGGTGTTGATTACAATGAGATATTTTCTCCAAGTGGTAAAACACACTTCTATTCGAGTGCTATTAAGTCTTGTTGCTCATGAGTGATCTTGAATGTCGAACAACTTGATGTAAAGACAGCCTTCTTGCACGGTGACTTGGATGAGGAAATCTATATGTATAAACCTGAGGGATTTAAGGTTGAGGGTAAAGAGAATCAGGTATGTCGCTAAATAAAATCACTTTATGGATTGAAACAATCTCCTCGACAGTGGTATAAGCGATTTGATTCCTTTATGTTAAAGCAAGGGTTTTCCAGAAGTAATTATGATTGTTGTGTATACATTCGTAAACTTCGTGGAGGTGATTATATTTATCTCCTGTTGTATGTGGATGACATGTTCATTGCTTCGAAAAGCAAGGTGGAGATAAATAGGTTAAAAGCTCAACTCGGGGAAGAGTTTGAGACAAAAGATTTGGGCGCTGCAAAGAAAATACTAGGTATGGAGATTAGAAGAGAGAGGTCAAATCAAAAATTGTTCTTGAGCCAGAAAGGCTACATTGAGCGGGTTATTGAAAGGTTTGGGATGAAAAGTGCTAAGTCGGTGGTAACTCCATTGGCTCCACATTTTAGACTCTCGTAAAATGCCTCCCACTACAAGGAAGATAAGACATACATGGATAATGTATCTTATGCTAGTGCAGTTGGCAGTTTAATGTACGCCATGGTGTGTACACGTCTAGACATTTCACAAGCGGTTAGTGTTGTCAGTAGGTTCATGGCGAACCCGGGTAAGGCACATTGTGAAGCTGTGAAATGGGTTTTAAGGTACTTAAAAGGTACCATTGACACAGGTTTGTGCTTTGGTGGAGATACATGTCGATAAGCGGCTTCGTTGATTCGAGATTATGCCTATGATTTAGATAAATGACGATCTACTACCGGTTATGTGTTTAAAATACATGGTGCTCCGATTAGTTGGCGATCAATGTTACAGTCACGTGGCTCTATCTACAACAGAGGCCGAGTATATGGCTATGGCGTATGGAGTTAAGGAAGCATTGTGGTCATGTGGGGACTTCTAGATGATTTGGGGTTGAAGCAGGAAAGTGTGAATTTGAATTGTGACAAACCAAAGTGCTATTCACTTGGCCAAGAACCAGGTACATCATGCTCGTACCAAACATATAGATGTAAGGTATCATTTTGTAAGGGATGTCATAGAGGAAGGTAGTATTTCTCTTATGAAGGTGCATACAAATGAGAACCCGCAGATACATGTTAACCAAAGTTATCTCGGGAAGCAAGTTCCAACATTGTTTGAATTGCTAAATATTGTCCCATGTTAGGTATTACATGGAAAATAAAATGGAACTACGATTGGTTTGATCCTGGTCGAAGGGTACGTGGGCGTCATTATCGAATGGTGCAACCGGATATGTATTACGCAATTTGTTCGTCCAAAATTTGAATGTTCTTCAAATTATGAACGAGGTAAAGAATTGTGAGAATATATGGTTATAATTAACAAACTATTAATTCACTAATTTAAGCATTATGAATTAATGTGAAAAGAGAAGAGAAGTTGTAGGAAAGAAAAGAGGAAATAATGGCAAAATGGTAGGAAAGGAAAACAAGTTTCGTTGTTTTCTTTCGTAAAAGAATTTAAGCCATTCTTTGTTTAGAGCATGTAAGTTGTTATAAATAGCTTAGCTTGTAATGTAGAAATTGAATTTATTATTCACATCAGAAAAGTTTAGTTTAAGAAAAGTGTATTTTTTCTTACATTACATTTATTATTTACTTCATAGTGGTTGTTTGTTTATCCCTAAAATATTATTTATTTGTGAGGTATCGATTTCATATTATCTAGTAGAAGTCAAATTTCCGCTGCGAGCTCCAACATAAACAAAACGCAATATATTCAATCTAATGTCACCATCTTTTGTACTTCTCTTTATTAAACAAAATCACTTATGAAATCATACGAAATTCCTTATTTGGTTTTCTATCATTTTTTATTAAGTGGAACTTTTGGAGAGGAAGGTGAAATATTCAACTCTTAGCGAAATTTGGCTACGGACTTTTTGATAACGCATGGCCCTGTCTGACTATGTTGTTGTTAGCCTGTTATTATCATTAACATTTATATTTATATATAATAGTGTTATGGAGTACATTCTTTTAAGAAAATTTAGCTAATAACAAGTCAAAATATTAGCTGGTTGTGGCATATTATTAGAATGGATAAATTCCAACCAACATTACTAAAAAAACAAGAAGCAGTTGTGCAAAAGAAATTAAAATTATACAGAAAGCTACTTTAAAGAAAAAAGATGATAAACAAAAACAAAAACTTAAATTTCTCCCATTTATAGCCAGTGGCGGAGCCAGGATTCTCAAAGTGGGGGGACAAAGTATGAACATCGGACATTTGGATAGAAAATTTAGAAAAAATACACTACAACACAAATTGTTTAATCCTTAACGTTTTACATCCGAAATTCCAAAATGTTTATAGACTTACAATCCAAAGAGAAATGAAAAAAATATTGATAAAGGATCAAGGTTGGTCTACTATAAGATTAGTTAAATTATATTGTCAATAATTGCCACGTTTGTAGTGAGTTGTTTACATTCTGTTATAGATTTGTTACATCATACATGTATAAGCTTGTTTGGACTTAGGAGATATACATAGTAATTCTTTAATTGTAATTAGGTGAGCTAATAATACCTCATTTTGTAACAGAGATAAAAGCCTGCTTTCTCTCTCCACATGAAATGAAAATCATCTTCTTCTTTCATCACTTTCATGGAAACAGAGCAGATTCACTCGATCTTGCGTTTTTTAGTTTAATTCTCCTAGATTCCATTCAGTAGTTGTCCAGGCATTCGAATTTTCTGGAAAAATTAAAGCAGGAAATCTGCAAATCTGCAATTTGTACTTGTAAGTTGAATTTCTGGAAATTTTCGTCCTAAATTCGTTCTTCAACTCAATCTAAGTTGATTGAAGTTTGGTCAAGTTTTTCTTGCTAAATTTGTGGTCGATTATCTCAATATTCAATCCCGAATTCCGCGAGTTTGTTGCCGTTCTTCGCAAATTTTGTTCAAGAAATCAAATTGTTTGCAATCGATTTTGTTTGATTTTTTTTGAGGTCGATTTATCAATTTTTTGGTAAATTTTGTTTGCGCTTGAGTTTTCCCACATGAAATGAAATCATCTTCTTTCATCAATTTCATCATCAAACATTAAACAACACTCAGATCTTTACCAAATTACTCAAAATTACTTTTTTCAATGCGCGGGGACATCCGTCCTCATGTTCCCCTATCGCTCCGCCCCCGTTTATAACCCTCACCACTCGCTCCCACCATCACCACGTTGTGTATGTACAAGTATTGAGAATAATTGTGTTTCCCTCTTGGTTAACAACAGGACTAAAGGTTTCAAAGTAATCAATACCGCCGCCTAAGTGATTTCCAAAACGACAAGTCTCGGCTTTGAACCGCTCCACGTAACCACTCGAATTGTATTTAATCCGATAAACCCACTTACAACCAAGTAAATTTTTATCATAGTTTCAAGGTACCAACTCCCATGTATCATTTTTAATCAAAGCCATATATTCATCAAGCATAGCTTGACGCCAACGTGAATCTTTAGAAGCTTGCTTGAAATTAGTTGGTTCCGACTCAATAACATATGTTTTTAAGTTCATTAATATGCGGGGCTTTGACACACCATCTTTTAACCGAATGACCATACGGTGTTGATTTAATACAACCGGGAGGAGAACTAGGCACGCGGGAAGAGGGAGACACATCAAGAGGGAGGGGGTTAAACACTAGAGGTTGGAGATGGAGAGGCAACAGGAGACAAGGTGGAATTGGGGTTTGAAACCCAATCGAATGCTCCGGCCCAAGGAGCCTGAGAAGAGAGAGAGGGCCTGGCCTAGGGGCACCGAGCCATCGGGAGACTCGAAGGAGAGAGAAATGGGCCGCCGCGGCCGGTCGTGAGCCCAGCGAAGGAGGAAACTGGACCAACGGGAGCCGATGAGCCAAGGGCCGGGCTCAGTGTGTCTAAGGAAAGGAGATGTTGGCCTGGGCCGGAGATGAGATCCCATTGGATCGGCGAAACTGTGGGAGAGAGGGTAGGAGATCCATCCGTAGATGGAAAACCACGGGCCGAGCAGCACTTGGTGTATGACTCACAACAACGGGCTTGGGGGGGGATTTTTGTGCTAGTGAGGAGTGTTGGAACATTTATAGGGTAATGGGTTTTATAAGCTCATATGGTTCTATACTAGAAGAGGAGGAGGTCTAGTATGCTAAGATTAGAATGCACAAAATCACGTGGAGCAATCAAGCAAAACAGAAGTTTGGTCGCTGGTCGCGACATCCGTCGCGGGTCACGACAAGGGGGCCGTCGCGGGTCGCGACCAGTGCACTTTCGCGACTCGCGATCTGTATCGCGGGTCGCGACGTGTATTCTGTTTTGGGGCGTGAAATTTTGCGTGGACGGTTTATAACCGTTGTATTGCATACGTTATCCGTTTAATGATGATTAAGTATCCTTAATCAGGGGATTAAAGGGAGATGAATGCTGTAACAGCTCTAATCTTGGAGGGAATTTGATATATGACCCTTGTCATTCATATGAGAGGAGGATAGAAAATCAGTTTTTATATTCTAATCTTCTTGCTTTGCTTGAGAGAAAACTTGCTACTTTCTCTCTAGTGTTCTTCACAAAACTACAAACTCAAAGTTCTTGTTGATTCACATAGAAGATCATCTTGTGAATTGTTTCTCTCCATTGTATCTCATTAGTTATTTCGTGTTAACCCGGTGATCCTAGAGGGGCGAAATTAAACTAATAGGAAAGCGTAGTTTCCGTGCCTTGGAGTGGTGTATCCGGTTCCCTTGTTTGATCACACATATAACAATCTATTAGTTTAATTCTTCTTTTCGGATATGGCTCAATCACTCAAGGACATGACTATGAACTTCCAAAAGTTGGACAAGTTTGAGGGGGTGGGTTATCGAAGATGGCAAAAGAAGATGCACTTCTTGTTGACAACTTTGAATGTGGTGTATGTTCTTTCAACACCCATGCCACCATTCCCGAAAGATGGAGAGGAAGAGTCCGTGGAGACTACAAGGAAGAGAACAAAGTGGGAGAATGATGACTACATTTGCCGGGGTCACATCCTCAACTCTCTTATCGACCCTTTGTTCGATCTTTACCAAAATGTGGAGAGTGCAAAGGAACTTTGGAATGCTCTTGAGGCCAAGTATATTTCGGAAGATGCTTCAAGTAAGAAATTTCTTGTTAGTAATTTTAATTCATTTAAAATGACTAATGATCGGCCTATTATTGAGCAATTTCATGAAGTTCATCATATTTTGAACCAAATAAGATCACATGGTATGGTGATGGATGAGGCTATTGTCGTAGCCTCAATCATTGATAAATTACCACATTCTTGGAAAGAAACTAAGCATTCCTTGAAACATAGGAAGGAAGATATGTCCATGGAGCAATTAGGAACTCATCGATGGGGTTAAGGATTCTACTCCTAGTATTCCTAAGTCTATCGTGAATATGGTAGAGGTTGGTGGGTCTAGTGGGACCAAGAAATCCAATAATAACAACTCTAAAACCAACTTTGCAAACAGGAAGAGGAAAACCCTCACTTGTTGGGTATGCAATGGACCTCATCTCAAGAGGGATTGTCCTTCTAAGAAGAAGAAGACAAAGAATGGACAACCTAGTGTTGTTCAAAACCAAGGTAAAGTTGCACATGAAAATGTAATTGAAGAAATGAATTTTGTGGCTATGATTTCTGAAATTATGTTTGTGCAGGTTGATGATTCTTGGTGGATAGATTCGGGGGCCTCTAGACATGTGTGCAATAATAAGCACTTCTTCAAGTCTTTGGAAGAATTGAATGATGGTCCAATCTTGTATATGGGGAATGATTCTACAGTAAAGGCCAAGGGTATAGGCCAAGTAGAATTGTTGTTAACCTCGGGAAAGACTTTAACTCTCCGGGATGTTGTTTATGTACCGGAAGTTAGGAAGAATCTTGTGTCGGGGGGTCTTTTGAATAAATTTGGTTTTAAAGTTGTATTTGAATCGGATAAGTTTATTGTTTCCAAGGGTGGTATTTTTGTTGGACAAGGATTTTATTGTAATGGGATGTTTAAGTTTAGTATTAATAATGCAATTGATGCTAGTTCTATTTACATGCTTGATGTTTCTTCTCTATGGCACAATCGTTTATGTCATGTAAACTATCGTAGATTATATGACATGTCTAAGCTAGGTTTAATACCTTCTTTCGATTTAAAGTTAGAGAAGTGTAAGACATGCATGCTAAATAAGATTACAAAGAATCCTTATCCTAGTGTGACTAGACAAACGATATTGCTTGAATTGGTGCATAGTGACTTGTGTGACTTTCATAGTTCACCTTCTTTAGGAAATAAAAAATATATTGTGACTTTTATTGATGATTATTCAAGGTTTTGTTACATATATTTATTATTTACTAAAGATGAAGCACTAGAAAAGTTTAAGATTTTTAAGACCGAAGTGGAACTTCAACTTAATGGAAAAGTTAAAAGACTTCGGACGGATAGGGGTGGTGAATACTATAATCCTAACTATTTTAGTTCCATTGGTGTAATTCATGAAACAACCGCCCCATACTCACCTCAAAGTAATGGTATAGCTGAAAGGAAAAATAAGGTTCTAAAAGAAATGGTTAACACCATGCTTTCTAATTCGGGTCTAGATGACGGTTTTTGGGGTGATGCAATTTTAACTGCATGTTATATATTAAATCGAGTTCCTAATAAAAGGAATAAGACTACCCCTTATGAACTTTGGTGTAACAAAAAGCCTAATCTCAATTACCTTAAGGTATGGGGTTGTAGGGCAATTGTCAAATTGACGGAACCTAAAAGGAATACTTTAGGTGAAAAAGGAATTGATTGCATTTTTATAGGCTATGCGGTACATAGCAAAGCCTATAGGTTTTATGTCATTGAGCCAAATGACTTTGTCTCTATCCATACTGTGATAGAGTCAAGGGATGCAATATTTGATGAGACTAGATTCTCATCGATTCCAAGACCAAAGGACATGATACCTAGTACTAGTTCCAATGTTGTGGATGACATTAACAATGATCATGATACTACAACACCGGAAATTAGGAAAAGTAAAAGAATTAGAGAAGAGAAATCTTTTGGACCGGATTTTCAACTATATCTAGTTGAAGGGTCAAGGGAGTCTATTGTGACTCAAATTTCATATTGTTACAATATGGAGGAGGATCCTAAGACCTTTGATGAGGCTATGAAGTCTCATGATTCCGTTTCGGAAAGAGGCGTGAATGATGAAATGGATTCAATAATGGGAAATCATACTTGGATTTTAGCTAATTTACCTCCCGGATGCAAACCTTTAGGTTGTAAGTGGATTTTCGTAAGGAAAAGGAAGATCGATGGAACCATACTAAAACATAAGGCCCGATTAGTGGTCCAAGGTTTTAGGCAAAGATATGGTATCGATTATTTTGACACTTATGCTCCGGTTGCTAGAATAGCTACCATTAGACTTTTGATAGCATTGGCTGCAATTCATGGTCTAGTAATTCACCAAATGGATGCCAAAACTGCCTTCCTTAATGGTGAATTGGAGGAGGAAGTGTACATGAATCAACCTGAAGGCTTTGTGGTCAAAGGTCAAGAGACTAAGGTTTGCAAATTAGTTCGATCTTTGTATAGTCTTAAACAAGCACCTAAGCAGTGGCATCAAAAATTTGATGAGGTCATTTTGTCTAGTGGGTTCAAAATAAATCAGTCCGATAAGTGTGTATATAGTAAATTTGATAATAACGGAAATGGAGTTATAATTTGCTTATATGTTGATGATATGCTTATTTTAGGGACTGATTTGGAACAAGTGGAAAAAACCAAAGTCTTTCTCTCTTCTAGCTTCTCCATGAAAGATTTGGGTGAAGCGGATGTTATTCTAGGTATTAGAATAATGAGAGGTAAAGGGTCAATTTCTTTATCACAATCTCATTACATTGAGAAAGTGATTAAGAGATTTAATGAATCCAACTCGACTCATTTTGCTACTCCGATGGATCCTAGTGTTCACTTGGTTCCGAGTAGTGGTACTCCTATTTCACAATTGGAGTATGCAAGCTTAATTGGAAGCTTGATGTATGCTATGACTAGCACTCGGTCGGATATAGCTTTTGCTATTGGCAAACTCAGTAGGTATACTAGTAATCCTAGTATGTTGCATTAGCAAGCATTGAGAAGAGTGTTAAGGTATTTGAATAAAACCTTGGATTATGTCATAACTTACAAAGGAGAACCTTCTATTCTAGAAGGTTACTCGGATGCTAGTTGGATTTCCAACAAGGAAGATTATTCATCCACAAGTGGATGGGTGTTTCTTCTTGGAGGAGGTGCTATTTCATGGGCATCCAAGAAGCAAACATGTATAACGGATTCCACTATGGCATCGGAATTCATTGCATTGGCATCTTCTTGTTGCCAAGAAGCGGAATGGCTAAGGAATGTGTTGAGTGAGGTTGACTTGTGAGTCAAACCTATGTCACCTCTTGCTATTCATTGTGATAGTGCATCAACCATAGCTAAAGCTTATAGTGAAGTCTACAATGGCAAGTCAAGGCACATTGGAGTTAGACATAGCTATGTGCATGAAATGATAAGGAATAGCTGTATAACTATTAATTTTGTTCGGTCTAGTTTGAACTTGGCGGATACGTTTACTAAACCGTTGTCAAGGGAACTAGTGAACAAAATGAACAAAGGGATGGGTCTTAAGCCTATTGATCAACCTTTAGCTAGGGAAAACTCAATTTGATGTCTAATACAACGTTAGATCTCAAATTCAATGAGGATAGTACTTTTCTTAAAGGTTGGAAGCACTTGTGTTATTTACATCCCGAGGTTAGTGCTTGTTACTACAATGATAAGAGGTTGAATTAAGTTTCTTAATAAGTCTTTGATAAGTGCTCAATTGTAGGAGCATGTGCGTAAAGATTTACCTATATAAGCTAGAGGTTTGGCCGCTTCACCAAGTCTAAGGCTTGACTTGGAACGCTTATGAAAGGATATGGACACCAAGGCTTCATAGGTGTCGGAGGTTAAGAACTAAGTTAATGTTTATGTGTATTAGTATCTTCAATGATTTGTGGTGGTTATATGATTCAAAGCTTTGTCTATCATTATGATCGAAATTGTTGTTATGTTACTTTTACTAAGTGGAGATTCAATCGTAAGATATTTCCATGATGCATGAGCATGTTTTGTTTTGTGATTTATAGCAAGTTGAAAAACTTTTCAACATTACCCTATAAATGGGAGGAGGATTGTTGGAACATTTATAGGGTAATGGGTTTTATAAGCTCATATGGTTCTATACTAGAAGAGGAGGAGGTCTAGTATGCTAAGATTAGAATGCACAAAATCACGTGGAGCAATCAAGCAAAACAGAAGTTTGGTCGCGGGTCGCGACTAGGGGGCCGTCGCGGGTCACGACCAGCACACTTTCGCGACTCGCGATCTGTATCGCGGGTCGCGACGTGTATTCTGTTTTGGGGCGTGAAATTTTGCGTGGACGGTTTATAACCGTTGTATTGCATACGTTATCCGTTTAATGATGATTAAGTATCCTTAATCAGGGGATTAAAGGGAGATGAATGTTGTAACAGCTCTAATCTTGGAGGGAATTTGATATATAACCCTTGTCATTCATATGAGAGGAGGATAGAAAATCAGTTTTTATATTCTAATCTTCTTGCTTTGCTTGAGAGAAAACTTGCTACTTTCTCTCTAATGTTCTTCACAAAACTACAAACTCAAAGTTCTTGTTGATTCACATAGAAGATCATCTTGTGAATTGTTTCTCTCCATTGTATCTCATTAGTTATTTCGTGTTAACCCGGTGATCCTAGAGGGGCGAAATTAAACTAATAGGAAAGCGTAGTTTCCGTGCCTTGGAGTGGTGTATCCGGTTCCCTTGTTTAATCACACATATAACAAGGAGTACACGACTCAATGAGAGCTGGACTTGGGTGGGAAACGACAGGAGACACACAAACGACATTAGTGGGACGCCAATCATCATTCAAGACCGAAGGAGAGGTATAAGGCACTGAAGACTTGGAACTAACTAGAGTACGATAAGGGAACTTATGTTCATGAAAAAGAACATGACGACTGATATAGACTTTGTTGGTAACAGGATCAAGACAACGATAAACTTTATAATCCATAGCATATCCAATAAAAACACAGGGCTTAGATTTAGGTTGAAGTTTGTTGATTTTGGAATCCATGAGCAAAGGAAAACACTCACAACCAAACGTTTTAAAAAAATGATATGAAGGGGGACGATGAAATAATTTTTCAAAAGGAGAGACATTCCCTAGAACTGAGCTAGGTAACCTATTGATAGTGTAGGTGGCGGTGTATGAAGCATCAACCCAAAATTCAGCAGGAAAATCAGAATGAATAATCAGAGTACGAGCCATTTCAATAATGTGACGATGTTTGCGTTCCGTAACACCATTTTGAGCTTGAGTATGGGGACAAGACTTTTGAAAAACAATACCATTGTCACGAAAATGTTGAAGAAGGGGGGAATTATCAAATTCCTTACCTCCATCACTTTGAAAAATTTTAATTTTGCAATTGAATAGATTTTCCACCATCTTTTGAAACACAAGAAATTGAGAATGAGCATCCGATTTTCGACGTAAAGGATAAATCCATGAATATCACGAGAAATCATCAACAGAAATAACATAATATCTATATAATTGATTGGACAAAACAGGAGATTGCCAAAGATCACTGTAAATTTTATATAATGGATATGGAGAAAAATGTCCAATTGGTTCAAAAGGTAATCGATGAATTTTTCCTAACTTACAACCAACACAATCATCATGATATTTAGAAGTACATGAGATAAGCTTATTTGAACATAAAGATCCTAAAACTCTAGATGAAGTATGACCAAGATGAGCATGCCAAACATCTCCAGACTCCTTAGTAGCTAGCAAAGCAGGAACAGAAGATGCAGTGGTGACAAGTTTGGGTTGAATGGGATAGACACCTTGCTTACTGAATCCTCGAAGCAGAACCTCCCTCGTTGTCTTGTCCTTAACATAAACAAAGTTTTTATCAAAACACACAACACAATCATTTTCTTGACACAACTTGTTCACTGATAATAAATTATGTTTCAGTTGAGGCACATGACAAACAGAAGACAAAGTAAGAGGACGACTTGAAGTTTTTAATGTCAAATTGCCAACACTTTTAAGAGGCAGATATGTACCATTTCCAACTACAACAAAACTTGACACAGTGTAAGGAAGAATAGCAGAACGCTTACCATCCTGAGGATTCATGTGGGATGCAGCTCCTGAATCCGGGTACCAAACTGAGTCATTTGCTTCACCACCAACAAACAGTGCAACTAAGGCTCGAGTGACACTATCCGGGGCAGAAGGAACAAAGCTAGAATTGAAACGTTGTGGGCAATAAGCCGCTTGATGACATAGAGACCAACAAAGACCACAAGAATCGGAAGTAAGGATAGAGCTTAAATTGCCACTTGGCGGAGTATTCCCTGCTGAGGACATATCATTAGTAATAGAATCAATGCAAGGCATACTAGAGAATGACAAGTTAGAATATTTACTCATACCATTTTGGCGTCCCTGATTAGCATTAGTATTGTTGTTACCAGATCCACGAGCATTAGATTGACCACCATGTCCACGATTGTTATTATTGCGACCACCATTGTTACCACCTTTGTTTTTATTATTCTTGCCTTTATTTCTGCCACCCGAATTACTCTTAGAAGAAGAAGTACCAGAACCAGATGACTGAACGACAACCATGGCATGATGAGGGGACGAGTTGGAACCCTCCTTGGAGTTTTTGAGACGTTGTTCATGAAGCAAGAGCTTGGGACGCAAGTCATCAAAACTCAATGGAAACGGATAATGTAACAAGGTAGTAACAATATGATCATAATCCGAGTCACGATCAAGACCAAATAAAGTGAACTGTATCAAATCTTGATTGGAAACAAGACACTGTATAACAGCCAAAGAATCAGCAATAACTTTAATCTCACGCAAGTAACCATCCATAGTCTGAGAATCACTCTTTTTAATATGTGAAAGACGACCTTTCAATTCCAATGAACGAGCCATACTAGCATGCATAAATCTAGTTTGCAAACAATTCGAAATTTCCGCAGAAGTAGAGAAATCATGAACATCGACAAAAATATCACGCAATAAAGTGGCAAAAATCCAAGATTTAATTTGCTGATCAACACGTAAATATTCATAAGATTGGGAATTCGCGTTCGGAACCGAAGTACCACGCTCATCTAACACATGTGATGGAGGAATTAAAGTAGTACCTTCAAACACACCAAGTAATTGATGGGCAAGAAGCAAACATGTAATCTGAGTTTTCCACAAAAGATAATCCTCAGGAGAAGATAGAGTTATAGTTACCAAATTTGTGAGATTAGGTGCCGAAAGTTGCGGGAGGGAGAAGACACTCGGCTGGACCAAGGGAGATGTCATCATAGCACCAAGCGGAGACCCGAAACCTGGTGGGGAAACACCGTGAAGACGAGGGATGCTGGGGGCTAGTCTGCGCATAGGAAGACACACGAAGTGTCGGCGTCAAGAAGCCATGAGAGAGCTTCGACAAGGCAGCAGCAGGGGCCGTGGTAAGCACACCTGTGAAGGAGGAACCGAGAGCAAGGCAACCACCAGTGGAGGGCGGCAAAGAATTAGCCATGGTAGCGGAATTGACGGAGGTGCTCAAGGTATAAGAGGATGAAGATTCATCCATGGCATACGAGAGGCCAAAAGATGCAGGGCTAGGAATCATGGGAATTTTTTTTACCTTTAGTTTAACCTAGGGTTGTGATACCATGTACAAGTATTGAGAATAATTGTGTTTACCTCTCTTGGTTAACCCTGGCATTATATATATATAGGTTTACAATACTGACCTAATACTATTAAAAGTCATTTCTATCCTTTTACATACAATATTACTCAAATAGTGTAACTAATCTGGCAATACCAATCTCGCAAGCAACAAATAACCATATGAAACAATAATCACAATTGAAAAATTTACTAAGGAATACAAGGATTTGCATGGAATCTAGAGAGCTAGATTAGAAATCAACAATCTTCGGAATGGATTAAATTAAAGATGTTAATTAATGGTCTACAAAAACTCTCAAGATCTCTCTTAGCCTTTTCTCTCTCTTGATAGGAGAATAATGCTCTTTTTTTCGTTGAACAACGGTAGCATTAGATTAAAATGTCATGGCCAAAAGCCTATTACAATCCGAAGATAATAAGTCCTGACAATAATTAGGGGGAGTGGGAAGAGCCTAATTACGTTAAGAGGACTATGTCCAATCCTACAGCCACGAGCGAGGGCGTCCGCAACCTGGTTCTTTGTTCTTCTAGCGAAAGTGAAACTCATCCCTTGGAAGTAATGATGCAGCTCCCTGCAATCCATAACAATGTCACTATAAAATCCTCAACTTAGGTAACTGAGTTGTTGACCATTGTAGACACCAAATTTTGAACCCCTATTTAGGGTAAATAAAGATTTTGAAAAGAAATAAAAATAACGAAAACCGTCATGCATTGTGGAGCGCGGGCCCCGTCAAAGGCGCGTTTCGTCTCGGAGCGCGAGTTTCATTCCATCGTACGGTTTTCCATTTTTGCGTATTAGTCATGCAGTTTCGGCTTAGAAATATAATTTTCGTGAGTCGTAGTCAATAACTACAACCACCGTTTTAATAAAATGATTCGTAGTATAATCACGCTCGTTTTTTACTAATTTGACGAGCTTTCGTTAATTGTCTTAAGTGAGTCTTTCAAAAAACAAAAAAAACACGAGTCGCAATTAGGCGGCGGGATTTTAATCGTATCCCAGAACCGGTAGTAATCAGTTTTCTTGATGGTCAAGTCATTATCCATTGAATAAAGAATAATAATATATTCTTTATCTACTAATCACATCCTTTATCCATTAGTTAGAGAATAAGAATCATGAAAAGATGTGAGAATAAGAATCGAATCCCATGTGTAAGAGGGGGGGAATCCGGATTTTTTCCGGAAGAATTGAGTGTGCGCCAAGCACACAATCATGCGCTAGACGCATGATTGTGCGCCTAGCGCACAAGCATTCTCTGCGCCAGACGCAGAGCCTTGCGCCTAGCGCACGGCACAGTGCCTAGCGCAGGCTCCTGCGTTTGGCGCAACGTCCTAATCAGTTTTGTTTTGCACGTTTTTCGATGCATATTTTTTTTACGTATTAGGATGTTTAGGGAAGAATATTTTCTAAAAATCTGATTTTGCCTCATTTATGAGAAAATCCAAAAAGAATAAGAATATTTGTGTTTCCAAAGAGATTTGATGATGTCATTAGGGTGAGGTCATTAGAGTGATGTCATTAGGGTGATTAAGGATGAAGAAAATCAGATTTTTTTGGGTGAAAAATCTGATTTTCTACTTCTTTGAAACCCTAGTTCACCTCCCTCATTTCTCTATAAATACCCTCCTTTTTCCACTTCAAAACCAAGTTGAGAAAAACACAACTCAACTTCACTCTCATCTTCTCTAGTACTCTTCTCCTCCTTAATCTTTCCATCTAAGCAAAAGTCTGAATAAGTAAGTAAAAGAAGTTCATCAAAAGGAAAAAACACAAAAAAGAGTTTAAGTTAGTAATTAAGTGGATTTAGAAACTCACTTAGAAATTAAGAAAATTACAAAAAGGTAGAAAAATTTGCAAAAAGGAAGTGCATCATTGAGCTAGCAGGGTTAAGTTAAAACTCTTGTTAATTTTGATTATCTTCTTGATCATCTACTAACTCTCTCTTTGTTTCTTCTTATTGTTTTTTTTATTTTTGGAGTGATTTGGGTATGAGGAAGTCCTAATAGGTTCTCAACCTTAAATCACCCCACCTAGAATAGTCAACTCAAATGGGGTGACTCTTAGGAAGCAATGTGATTATGTAATTTTCCTTAATCAAGTTGTTGTTCATCACCAAAAAATGTTTTTCTATAAAAAATTCAAGAAAAGTTGTGTATTATTATCTCCATAAAATAAAATGTGATGCGGTAATTATGATCAGCTTTAATTTTGTACTTTATTTTATATTTTCTTCTGAATTAACTAAATAGTTGATAGGATTTAATATTGTTCCTATGAAGTGCAAGATGTTTCCAGCAACTGGGTTTTAGAATTTCTAAAAAACGAATTTTGTACAAATAATTAAAAATCATACAACTTTGTTGTGCAAAACTGATTTTGTCCAGTACCACCTAGGATTGTTCTGTCAATAAAGTTTAAAAATAAAATTATTTAGACAAAACTAATAACATGAAGTTTTAAGAAGACATCAGTGGCTTTCCAAAAACATAAGAATCATGTTCATATGAATTTTATACAATTTTATCTCTTTTTTACAAAAATGTTCATGTAAATCACTAAATTCTAGAAAACTGATTTTCCTTTCAGTTAAGAAAATAAATAAAAAATGGTCTTAAAAATGACTAATTCAAGTGAAAATTTCCAGTCTGGTCTTTTAAAGTGTATAGAATGTTCATACCAAAATTCACTTCATAATAAGTTCAGAAAGTTGGATTTCAAAGAACAAATTTGATAAAGGTCCTATTTTGACCAGTTTTGGAATAAAATTCACCATAATTCGAATTATCACTAAAAGCTTGTGAAATTTTAATACAATATAAAGAATTCACTTACCTATCCATATATGTAACACATGCTTGATTTAACGCTTTCTACATAAAGTTATAAATTGTGCAAATCAGTATAAGAACAAAAGTGCAATCTGGAAAATGAAATAAAGTGGTTAACTCAACTTTCATAAAAAAAATTATTTCCTTCATACGAAAATGTTAATTAAAAATCATGAAATTTTAAGTTTCAATTAAAATGACTCATTTTATCATGTAAATAAAAATCAATAAAAATTGTCATAAAAAATCAAATCAAAGAGGTTAGTTAATGTCTAACTTTTTCACAAGTTTACAAATAAATATGAATTCCAAAGCCCATTCAAGGAGATGAAGATCAAGGAGCATCATGGTGAAGATCAAGATTGAAGATTTGTATAGATCATAGATTTTGTATATTTTTTTGTAATAATAATTTCTTTGTAAATAGTTATTACATCACTCATTAATACAAAAACATGGAGATGTTTATGCATAATTTTCATAAATAATTCCATAATTATTTTTAATAAAATGAGCCACCAATGTTACAAATATTGCATGTTGGGCCCAATATATCATAGTATACGAATTAAATGACCCAATCTCAATTAAGAGGAAAAATTGCAAATCTAACTAAGTTAAGTTGTATGATGATCCATCTTACATTTTAAAAATGTGTTCTCCATATTCAAATGGATTAATCATATAATTTGACATAAGTAGATTGGTAATTATGATATCCGAATTGATTTTAGGTCGTTTCACGTGTCTCGCTTTAAATGGCCAAATTCCAATTAGCCAAACACAATCTCCAAATTTGATCTCAAATTGATCATTTCTCTCTAAATGACTTAATAATCTTCAATCAAGATTATTTCTCAAAAGCCTTCAATTAGGAAGCAAACCTCAAACTTCTAAGACCTCTTGAAAATCATAAACGTAATCACTAATTAAGGTGGTTATTTCAATCCTCGATTAATCGCTAATTAGAGCGGTTAACTCAAACTTTTCATTCTCACTAATAAGGGTGATTAGCTCAACCTTTCATCATATTTAATCACTAATTAGAGTGATTATCTTAAACCTTGGTTGATCACTAATTAAGGCGATTAACTTAACCCTCTTTATTTAATCACTAATTAGAGTGATTATCTTAAACCTTAATAATCGTTAATTAGGACGATTATTCTTCTTATTTAATCACTAATTAGAGTGATTATCTTAAACCTTAATAATCGTTAATTAGGACAATTATTTTCTCATTTAATCACTAATTGGAGTGATTATCCTAAACCTTGAATAATCATCAATTAAGGTGATTACTTCCTAACCTTCATTCTTAATCACTAATCAAGGTGATTTTCTTTCCTCTTAAGTTTAGTCACTAACTAGAGTCATTATCTTAACCTCCCTTTTTAATCACTATTTGAGGTGGTTATCTTAATTCTTCATATTTAATCACTAATTAAGGTGATTATCTTAATCTCATTTCAATCACTAATTGGAGTGATTAACTCATTTTCCAATAGATTTGTTTAATTCTAAAGGTGAGTTATTCATAATCTATCTCATTTTCTTCCCCAATGGAATTGGTCATTTATGGCGAGACATAAGATCGAACTACGATGATTTTGATCCATGAGTGGATTCCAATCCCGCAATGATTGGTATGTAGTGCAATTTCAGTGCTCAAACTACCATGTACAAATGATATATTGGTCCTAAATAAAAATGGTTGATGTTTATATGTGTAAATTATGTGATTTTCTTTCTTTTTAATAGCCATGATTATTTTAAAATGGAAAATAACGCATTTAGTAAGAGATCGTTCTATTGAACGGAACAGGAGACGAGTTCCAGACGTTCGCACCTCTTAACCTAAACCCCAAATTCTATCTCATGGTATGAAATACCAATTTTCAAAAAAGCCTTATCCATATGAAGTCATCATCGTTTTAAATGATATTTCTTGAAATTGATTTTAAAACGATTTATTAAATAAATCTGTCCCTATTCATAAATTAATAGGGTGGCAACTTCAAAGTTTTCTAAAACTTATAGTCCAATGAGAGACTTTCGTGGGATTCAAACCGTTAATTAAGACAGTCAAAAATCGGATACCACAGGCTGGCGACTTCACTGGGGATTTTACTTCCACTTGAAGTATAAGAGGTTTAAACCTGAGCAATGCGTTATTTTCCATATGTATATATAATAAAAAAAAGTTAATCATGGCTATTCACAATTTAATTTTTGTATATAGCATGCTTATGTGAAAATTACGTGTGCTTGGTAGTTTATCGATCCATACACGTGCACTCTTTTTAACCATTTTTTTATTAGGTCTGATACCTCTGTCTATTGGCAAGAGTCAGAATTTTAGAATGACAAATTAATGAATTAAGGGCGTAAAACCTGCATCCGCGAGCTATTGCGACCGGCTCTGTCAGGAGCGTCCACCCTCGATGGACACAATGGAAGTGACTCGAGGCCACTTTAACATAATCTCTCTATAAATGAATCACCTTTTAGTTGACTTTTAGGACACAAGGATCAATGCACAAATATCCTTTATTTATTTCAGTTTTTGAATAATGTGAAAAACTTTCAAAAATTCCTCAGTCCGTTTTCAGTCGGTCGATATTTCAGTAATCATTCACTGTAGCTGAATTGCTGCTGAAATGATTATTGAAATATTAAGAGTATTCTTGTTTATTTATCACAAGTGTCATGTAAAAAAAAAATGTGTGTGCTCACCCATTTTCAAAAAAAAAAACTCACATTTACTTCAAAATTCTTTTCATTCAAATTGGTTTTTCCTAAAACAAAATTGATTTCTGAAAGAAAAAAAAAATCCCATTTTGAAGATATAATCCCAAAATAAAACAAAAAAAAATTTACAAAATAAAAAATGAAAAAGAGTCATAATCACGAGTTCAAAACGTGTCATGTTTAGGAATTAGAATGTAATTAAAACATATAGTCTAAACACGAGAAGTCTAGTCTAAAAAAATTGTGTCAAAAGGGATAATTATTTAAAAAAAAAAGATAAAAAAATGTGTGAAAAATGGATAATCATTTTATTTTTTAAAAAAAGAGGAAAATTCTTCCATTTCCTGCTAAAAAAAACATATAAAGAAAAATTCATCAGTCATTGACTAACATTGTTAGTGTGTACATTTCAGGTACTTCACATCCAAAAAAAATAGAGAACTAAAACTTGCATCATTTCACAATGTCTGATCCCGGAAAGCAAATTCAGACTAAAGCTTCAGTAAAGGGCAAAGGCCGTTGGAGGTCTATTAATCAAATTTATGCAGACATAGAAGAATCTCTAGGAACCATGTACAGTCGTCTGAAAAGACAGGGTCTTCTAGAAGCGAAGCACCACTGTTACACTTTGCCACCGCCAGGGGTCAACATGGGATTATACTGCAACTTTTGCCATCAGTATGGACACGAAACAGACCGGTGTGTTGACCTTCGGCATTGCATCCACCAGCTAATATAAGATGGAAAAATTCTCATTCCTCCATCATGGATGCCTCCAATTGTGTCCTTCACTAAGGCTGATCTTCTCAAGGAACTGGATCCTCATCAAGCTTTATACATCACTTTGAAATGCAATGGGCAAGAATTGACCAATGTACTAATAGATGATGGACCGGCACTTAATGTTTGCCCCAAAGGAACGCTTTATGTGTTGGGGTATAACAACACATTATTAAGCCCTACTGATACAGTATTGGGAGCATACGACAATTCTTCAGGGAGGGCTATAGGGACGATCAATCTTCAACTAAGGTATAAAGACTGGATTTGTGATGTAGATTTCACGGTTGTCGAAGCATTAACTTCATTCTCTTTGTTGTTGGGGCGACCATGGCTCCATGCGAACAAAGTTGTTGCCTCTCCTGCACACCAAAAACTCAAATGCCCAACAACTTCGGGAACAATAAGCATCCATGGGAATCAGACGCGACCAAGAAGTATTACCCCCCGCACCGTCAATGGTAGAGGATGAAACAGGTCCTCAGGATGGTTCTTTCACCCCTGCCTGCTAGGGAGTAATGTTCCTTCAGTACCCCAAGGATCCAATTCAGAAGCCATTTACACTATCCCAATGACAATTGATCAGCTCATCGCTTATTCCGATATATGTTGTGCTCAGAATATGCCAACAGGACCTCTCAATACAGATCAAGCTGAAACCACCTCTGTAATAACCTTCTTTGATAAAGATCTCCCCGATAACCCAACTCATAACAGCGCTTTGTACATCGCTGTTGATCACAATGCCAGACACATCAAAGGTGTAATGGTCGATAATGGAGCTTCTGCCAATCTCTGTCTCCTCAGTACCCTCAAGTGGCTCGGGTGTCCCCCTCCCCAAGGAGAAACCTCAATAGGGACTATGGTTGCATACGATGGTTCCAAACGGGATATTATAGGGGCAATAACTATGATCTTGCGTATCGAAGCAGTCATACGAAAGGTTGACTTTATGATCATCGATTGCGAAGCTCCTTTCACGATGTTGTTAGGTTGACCGTGGCTCCACGAGAACCATGTTATCATCTCAACTTTGCACCAAAAAGTAAAAATGGTAACTCCGCACGGAGTAATCACCATCCCAGGAGATATTGCCATGGGAGCAGCAATGTAAAAATCTCACATATCTCATGTGTGTCACTTAAATCACGAACAGAACGGGGCAAGGATTCCGAAGGGACCGCATCAAATATACTGCCCCTCAAACTGGTAAAATCTTATTTCCACTGGCTAATTCCCGAGGAGGATCTTGACCAACCGAATTGGGTACCGGAGACCTGGGTCGTTCAGTGTGAGGGAGAAGAAAGTCCAGCACACAAAGTTGCCGCCATCCAATCTATCATGGAACCCTATATATTCCTTGATGAAATTGATTATGAAGCAAGAGCCTCTTGCATGCTGGTATACAAGGCATGGGCATCATGGCTCCTCAGCCGAGAAGACAACCCCTTATATGTCAAGAAGAAGAAAGAAAGGTGGGACAGACGTCTTCAAACAGGAGAACATATGGCTTGGCGCCCGGCAAACTGAAGTCTGAAAAGTTTAGGAATTACCTGATTCGTTTAATCGCTTTTATATTGTGTTTTGTAGGTAGAGCTATGTGTGGCTTGATCCCCTAAAAAATGATAAAAAAAATGTAATGTTGTATGTGTTTATCTTAGTTTCTCTTCTATATAATGTACTAAGAGGGGTACGTAGGCAACTCATTTTCTGAGTGCAGCTGCAAAAAAAAAAAAAAAAAAATTATATATCAGAACTACGTTGGGCCTGATTCTCCATTCAAAAAAAATCATCACAAGAATTTTTTTTTCCCCCAAATCCAAATCCAAATCCACTTATGGAGATACGTAGGCAACCTTCGGGTTCGGCCCCTTTTGCATTTGATGTTTTCTTTTCTGGTTTCAGCACTTAGAAGCAATCAATACATGTAGATCACCAGAAAGAAGAACGATATATGGGGCATTATAATTTGCCAAAATGAGGACACAGGCCTCGTTATACCTCTTTTCACTTATTTCTGTAGTAGCAGGAAATGGAAGGATATCATCAAATTGATTTTGAAAAGTGTTTGTGTATTATCCAAAAAAAAAATGAGTCCAAGAGTGGCAGTTTTAAATGTAAATAAAAGGTCCAAGTCTAAAAAAAAGAGAATAACAAGTCAAAGAAATGTAATGGAAAAATCCAAAACAAAATGATAGATTCAAGGTTTCACACCTTTTAATAAATGATAACTGAAATTGGGGTTAAAAAAAAATGTAATTTTCAAATATATCATTCCTTTCATTCCCTGCACCAAAAAAAAGAAAAAAGAAAAGAAGAAACAAAGTCTGGATAAATTTTTGTGCTAACTTTTTGATCTCACGGGAACTCTGTATGGGCCCGCTCAGGATCTAGGCTAATTCGCCGAAGTTCTGACCACAGTGAACATTCTCTGTCAGTAATATTGTCATCCTTGTCTACACCAGCGGTATTCTCTGATACATGTCTCAGCAACATGTCTGAAATTTCGAACAACGAGCACCAACAAAATTCTACCCCTCCACCTGATCCAATGGCTGAGCTCCAAGGACTTGTCCAAGCCATGCTTGACCGACAGGATAATATTGAACAAACTGTGTTGGGCATAATGCGCCAAAGTGCCCAGATGCCTCCTCCTCCTCCTCCGGAGTCGGAAGTAGCTTCACTTTTTCACCTTGAGCCTATGAACAATGAGAGAGAAATTCCCACTAAGCTCGAGGAAGAATGTAATCCCCCGTAAATTTATGGGTTTTATAAATATATTTTAATGTATAGTTATTTATATTTAAATATATTTTAGTATTTTAACGATTTATTTCTTTAAGGTTGACTATTTAAAAGTCAAAGAAATTATTTTAATGATTTATGCAAGTCAAATATTTATTAAAGTCATGCTTTGAAAAGTATTTGAAAATGTTTGAAATACTTATTGGATTTGGAAAAGGGTTTCTAATTGGGTATGAGGAGCCCAAACACTCTTAGACTTGAAAAAGGATTTATAATACTAGCCCAACTACCTTTTCCTAAGCCCACAAAAGGAAAACTATATAAACCCCATAAACCCCAAATTTTTCCCCACACATTATTTTCTCTCTCCTCCTTCCTCCCACATTTTTCGGCTTTCTCTCTCTCCTTTCGTTTTTTCTTTTTGCTCGGTTTTTCCGTCCACCGCGTCGGATGCCACCGACTGCCAGCGCCGACCGAGGCTGCCACCTTATTCCGGCGTCCTCCCTCTTCTTTGCTTCCTTTGCTTCCTTTGCTTTGGTTTGGTTCTTTTCTTCCTCCTCAAGTTTTGTTCAAAGATTATATTTTAAAGTTTTGTTTTAATTTGTTTATGATTAAAAGTTATTGTTTTAATTTGTTTATGATTAAAAGTTATTGTTTGATGATTTAATATTGAATCTAAGTTATATAATTTATGTATTGAAGAAATAAAATTCAGATTTGCATATTTGAGTATAAATTAGAGTTTTAATTATCAAAGCATGAATTTTTAGGGTTTTGAAGGTTAGAAATCATAGTAGTTCACTATAAGTTATGAAAGTTATTATCTTTATGATTTTAAGTATGATTTAATATGTTTTAAGGGAGTTTTAACTTATAACATGTTGCTGGAAATTTTAAAGGGAGTGTTTTAATGGAGTTTTATGATGGATTTTAACCACTAGTGTAGTGAAAATTATGCTAGGAGGTTTAATAATCAAGTTTTATTATTGGGAAAGGTTTTAAACATGTTTAGAGGGATTTAAAGTATTTTATTATTGCTGTAAATTCATGAAGGATTAATTATGAATTTATATTGGTTATTTTAGGCGGAGAATTCTCTCTAGGCGACTTTTAAGTCTTTTAAAGTGGCATCTCAGTTTGTCTACACAAGGTACGTACATACCTATGTGTTGATTGATGTAGTATCATGACTTCAAGAAGGAGAATTATGTAGTATCACGTATAGGAACTATGTTGATTTCATATATGATATCTATTATGTTGGATTTTGCATGTTTTATGCTATCGTGCGAACATGTTGAATATGAGATTTATATCATGTTTTATTTATAAAGTTTGGTATTATGTTTTCCGCTGCAAAATTCTGAATAAGCCGATACGTTTTCACACGGGCGATAATACTTTGATAATTCTCTATGTTTTATATTTAAAAGGTATTTTTAGAAAAGAGAGAATTGTCGGGGTGTTACAAAGAAGTAGTTAAGCTAAAGGAAGTTTTAAAAGGCATGACTAAGGCTAAACCATGGATGGACATTCATGGGTTAACACTTTTCCCTAAGGCACGATTACCTCATGGTTTCAAGATGCCTAACCTGACAAAGTTTGATGGGACCGGCAGCCCCACCAATTTCCTGAAGATGTATGTAGGGGCAATGAGTCCCTGGGGAGTGGAAGAATCTTTGATGGCTCAACTCTTTCAACAGTATTTAGATGGTGCCGCAGCACATTGGTTCCTCAACCTTGAAAACACAAAAAAATCCACTTGGGCTGACATAGTCAGAGAGTTCTCAAACCAGTACAAATATAATGAAGAAATTGATGTTACTAGAAGGGATCTGGAGACCACTTCTCAAAACCTTAATGAGACATTTTCTTCATTCATCACTCGGTGGAGAAACAAGGCCTCCAAAATGATGAGTAGGCCTAATGAAGAGGAACAGCTGCAAATGGTTGTGAAGAACCTTCTTCCTGTCTATCAGAAGCATATGTCATACCAATATTTCCCGACCATCAAAGCTTTGATTGCTACGAGAACTCTAGTTTAGGACGCTGTGAAAAGGGGAGACATCAAGAAAGATGAACCTACTGGCAACGCCACTTATAATGCAAAGTTTGGAAATAACAAAAGAGCCCCAAACAATGATTCAGCAGCTCCTAAGACAACTAATGCGATCCATGCCATTGACGCATCGTCAACATTCCAGTTACGGCCACAAAGGAACTTTACCCCTTTAAACATGACTTATTCCCAAGCTATCTCCAAGCTAAAAAAGGCCAATCTCATTCAACCCTTGAATCCACGTCCACCTCCTAAAAATCCTTACCCTGGTTATGACCCAAACCAAAACTGTGAGTATCACCAAAGTCCGGGGCATAATACTGAAAGCTGCACGGCTCTAAAACATCAAATTCAAAACCTTGTGGACGATGGAAAACTCTCTTTAGGATCCACTTCCAATAAACCAAACGACTCTCAGTCCAACATCACAAAAAAAAAACCCTTCCTAATCATAAGCTCTCATTTGCCATTAATGCCATCTCTACTGCTTCAGATGGATGCGATTTGACCCAATTAATCCGTAAGACAACTCCCCAAATGTATGAAATGCCAATAGCCGTAGGTTACAAGTGTGTGTTTTATGACTATTCCACTCAAGAAAAGGTCAAAATGATGCCTTATAAGGACCTCAGTTTCACTCTCAACAAGGATCCATTCTCTGACATGTGTGGAACCTTGGATTATGATGGTGCTTTCTTCATTTTGGACTATGATGCTAATGAAGATGCCTCTTTGATCTTGACAATTGTGGAGAAAATACTGGAGGACACCACTCCAAATACATACCGGCGCCCCATCTGCCTCGATGATCTTAGTGATGAGGAGTACGTGGATATATCTCATTTAACTAGAGCATGTCGCCATTTTATACCATCCCATTTGGAGGATGAAAATCCTTTGGAGGTATTGAGAAGGAAAGAAAAGGGCAAAGAGCCAATGACAGAGGATAGTAACAAGGAAGATGATGCTATCAAGCGCATGAAAGAAGTAAATGCTAATGTTTCCATCGGGAAATTGTTAATGCATTCCCAGCCTCATAGGGCAGTTGTTCTAAAGCATCTTAATGATGCCTCTGTAAGCTCTTCCATAACACCTGACCAGATGGTGGGGCTCATTCATGGGGTAGATCGAACTCTCATGTTCACAGACAATGATCTCCCTGACAATATCAACCACAACAATTCATTGCACATCACTATACGTTGTAATGGATGGGAGATACCTAGGGTGTTGATCGACAATGGCTCCGCAATCAATGTTTGCCCTCTGCGTGTGCTAACAAGACTTGGGTATTCAAAAGAAGATATGATACCATCCAACCAGGTGGTCAGAGCATATGATAATGCTAAGAGAGAAGTATTGGGTTTAATCAGCCTCCTCATTGAATGTGGTCCCGTGGCAAGGAAGGTGGAATTCATGGTCATTGACATTCAAGCCTATTTTAACTTATTATTAGGAAGACCATGGCTGCATGAAAATAGAGCAGTGGCCTCTACTCTACATCAGAAGGTGAAGCTTCTCACTGATCAGGGTGCTGTGACTATTTCTGGTGATCTATAAATCATGACCATCTCCAACACCGGAAAATCAATATTGTATCTGAACGAAGTAGAGGGCACTAGGTTGGATAGTTATACTATCCACTGCATTCTAGCAGCACCTGAAAATTCATGGATGAATGAGGTTCCAGCAGCCACACCAGATGTAAGTGCTGAAGAAACAGAGCCATAATATGAACCGAGTGAGGATGATGAAGAAGAGGTAGGAGCTCCAAGCATCGGCACACATAATACGTCATCTGAAGCACCGGAAGAATCCTGGATTGGCAATCCTCCGAAAATGGAAGGCAATGATGATAATGAGTCAAAGAAGAGATCTAGGACTGACGATTTTGACCTGGACTTTAATGTAGTATGCCATGTTCGAGAGGTTCACACTGAGTCACTGATTCTCTTTCCAGGATATCAACATGAAGATCACTATCGCGAATTGCCACAGTTCAGGAAATTTGATGGGAGCGGTGATCCTTTTGTCCACTTAGTTGGATTTGTGAATGCCTTGCACCCATGGGGCATACCAGAGGAAGATTACCCCATGCTCTTTGACACGAGTTTAGAACGACCAGCTCTGGACTGGTACTATTCTTCAGATTGTGTAGATAGAGCTAGTTGGGAAAATGCTAGCCAAGCTTTTGTTAATTGGGCTCTCGAGCATAAACAGACTGATGTCAAGAAGTTGAAGCTAGTCACTTTGCGTCAGAGCGCCTTAGAAACTTTCTCGCACTTTTGTTCAAGATGCACTTATATCCGCACACAGCTTTGTTTCCCTATTACTGATCGAGAGTTCATGCTCATATTGCTGCGGAAACAAAACGATTTCTATTATTGTCACATGGTTACTATTAAATACACCTCCCTCAGCCACATGGAACAACATGGCTTTGAAATCGATGCTCTGAAATTGCAAGAAAAACGACCAGGGAAGATCTTGAAATTCCCAACACAAATCCAAGGGTATATGGTAAGATAGATGAACCATTGAGTATGGTGTATGATCGTCTTCGGAGCCAAGGAATAATCCAAGCCTCAATATATGTGCACTGTTTACCTCTTCCTGGAACAGACATGAGCAAATTCTGCGCTTATTGTCGCCAATTTGGACATGAAACTGATCGATGCCATGATCTTTATTACAAAGTTCAAAACCTGGTTGATCGAGGCATCATTAGTCCAACCCATAAGGAAGTGCCCGCAAGGAAAGTGTCGGCGTTGTAACACTCGTGGGTGTTCAACAACCCACTAGTAGATATTGTCCTCTTTGGGCCCTAGCCCGCAAGGATTTGCTTTGGTGTAGAACCGAAGTTCTACCCTAAATGCCTCTACTAGGTTGAGGTGTCCACCTCTATATAAAGAAGGCTTCATTCTCCTCAACTTCCGATGTGGGATAGCCATGCCTAAGATCTTGGCTATCCCACATATGACTATCCCACATCGGAAGTTGAGGAGAACGAAGCCTTCTTTATATAGAGGTGGATACCTCAACCTAGTAGAGGCCTTTAGGGTAGAACTTCGGTTCTACACCAAAGCAAATCCTTGCGGGCTAGGGTCCAAAGAGGACAATATCTACTAGTGGGTTCCTGAACACCTAGGGGTGTTACAGATGGTATCAGAGTCAGGGCCCATTCCGATGTCCTGTAGTGCCTACGGTGACGCAGGCTCCTTAAAAGAGGGGAGAAGGTGCCTAAGATCTTGGCTATCCCACATCGGAAGTTGAGGAGAACGAAGCCTTCTTTATATAGATGTTGACACCTCAACCTAGTAGAGGCCTTTTGGGTAGGACTTCGGTTCTGCACCAAAGCAAATCCTTGAGGGTTATGGCCCAAAGAGGACAATATCTACTAGTGGGCTCCTGAACACCTAGGGGTGTTACAGGCGCGCCCTCAATCGCAATCCCAAGTTGATATCTTCCGCAAATTAGTCGAGCAAGGTCGGATACATCCACTTCCTAGACGCCCAAGGGCAAGTCCCGTAAGGTCAGATCTCCACAAGTACTGCCAATACCATCAGTTGCATGGTCACGGCACAAACCAGTGTCATGATCTCAGCTATCGCATCAAGCAAATCACCAACATAGCTCTTGTCTACCGCAAGGCTACTTGATCATCTCACAGAAGGGAAAAATCTTCGGTAAAAGTCATGTAGGGGGTTAGCCCATCAAAAAAAAATCTTTCAGCTCGTTAGTATCAGAGAACTACGTGCAGCTTGAATCCCCATTATCACGAACACTTGCACTGTGAGATCACTCCACCTCTGTAACACCTGGGGTACGTATGTAGCTCAATATGAGTGCATCTGGTTTATTAAATAAAAAACTTTAGTTCTTTCTAAAATAACGAACTACGATGAGTCTGATTCCCCATAAAATGCACCTGGAGCAACGGGGATATGTAGGCAGCCTTCGGGTTCGACTCAAATGTATTAACCATTGTATTTTAGGCAATGTGATCAGAACTTAAGATGCCAGTCATCATAGGAGCAATTTCAGAATGCTGAATTGACACATCAATGGGGATACAGGTCCTAATCTCTATATTTTCTGTCTTTGTTCAATACTAAAACAGGGAATGGAAGAATGAAAAAAAACATTTGTTTTAACCCCAATGACAGTAAAATCATTCAAGAGAGTCAAAATAAAAAAAAAAAACAAAATTGTAAGGTGGACCATTCCAGTCAAAATATGGCGAAATCATTTTCGAAAATTTTCTTTATTCTGCAATGCATTCTGCAATATGTAGCTTTCTTCTCTTTTTTTAATTCTTTTTTCTCTACCTTTAGGTCCAAAAAGAAGAAATTTGTCCCTTCTCTAAGGATGATAAATTACCATCAGAAAACAAACACCTCAGCCATATCCACAAATGCGGTCAAAGAGCCCGTAAGGTTTGCCGTGCAACCTCTGTGCAAAGGATTTCAAATCATGATGAAGATGGGTTACACTCAGGGAACCGGATTAGGGCATGATGGTAAGGGAATAAAGCAACCAATCCCCATAGTAGACAAGCAAAACCGACATGGGTTAGGATATGATCCGGGCAGCACTTCTCACAACGTCAAAGAACCTTATTTTACCCTCAACGGTCAGTTCATCCTGCAAGGATATACTGAGCTGTACTATGAGTTTCCAGAACCTTGGCTTAGTAGGAAGGAACAGAAGATTTTACCGGAATTGGAGATATTCTTCAATGAGGCTAGAAATCTGGACTTAATCAAAAGTTGGTTTGTCCAAAAACAAAAAATGAAAAAAGAAAATGACTGGGTGGATAATCTGGAACATGGAGTCCTTAGGAAACTTTTCACTTCTGAGTCCTCTGAGGAAGAGGATTTTGACCCGGTGTCTTTGATGATAACTTTTGGCGAAAGCATTGAACATAAGTGGGGTATTGAGTGTCAGGCAAAAGACGGGCCTATAAAATTTAAATGTTTTTAGGAAACCATCCTCCACATCCATCTCATGAAAATACCTTTTCACCCCTTTCAGATGAATATCATACTGATAGCTCATCTTCCAGCCAATCTACCTTGCATACCTAGTCAGAAGACTCTGATAGTGAGGAAATTGAATGTGAACCTTTATCAAAGTACATTTGCATGCAAGATGTTATTTCTGACAGTGAATTTAATAATGATGAATCACTTGATACAACTGCAACATATATAAAACCCATGGAAGAATCCATTGTAATTAATGTTGGTACGGAAAATGTTGTAAAAGAAGTCAAAATAGGTTCATCCCTCTCCCCAACTGAACAGTCTGTGTTTATTGCATTGTTAAAAGAGTATGTAGATGTGTTTGCATGGTCTTATGCTGATATGCCTGGCGTTAATAGAGAAATTGCGGAACATCGCATTTCATTACGTCCTGAGAGCAAGCCTAAGCAGCAAAAGCTCCGCCGAATGAAACCAGAGATTAGTCTGAAAGTGAAAGAAGAAATCCAGAAACAGCTTGATGCCAAATTCATCCAAGCTGTAAAGCATCCGAGTTGGCTCGCCAATATAGTGGTCGTACCTAAAAAGGATGAGAGAGTTCGGGTATGCATTGATTTTAGAGATTTGAATGCTGCATCACCAAAAGATTGCTTTCATCTACCCCACATTAATGTTCTCGTGGATAGTATGGCCGGTCATGCAATGTTTTCCTTCATGGATGGATTCTCAGGGTATAATCAAATACTCATGGCTCAAGAAGATATGACAAAGTCATCTCACTGTGTATGGAGATTCTAATCTCATCATATCTCAGACAATAGGAATTTGGAGGGTTAGAGATTAGAGACTTCAACTCTACACAGAGTACCTTCAAGAATTAATCCCTTATTTTGATGACATCAGCTTCAAACATCTTCCTCGGGAACAAAATAGTTTCACTGATGCTTTATCCAATCTCGCTGTTAATTTAACATGGGAAAATGGTACAAAAATCCAGTCAGTTTTAATTGAAGAAAGGAAGGGACCTACAGTGGCGGTAGCACAAATTGTCTCCACACTGGCTCAACAAGATGATGATGATGTCTGGTATAAGGATATCAAGAATTTTTTGGAAACAATGCAATATCCATAGGGAAGTGGCAAGAAGGACCGCATAGCCATCAGGAGGCTAGCTGCTCATTTTCTCATACTTAAAGGCAGACTATATCACAAAGGGTTTGATGGTACTCTACAACTCTGCGTGAACGACAGCGAAAAGCAAGCCATCATGGAAGAAGTTCATGGAGGAGAATGTGGACCCCACATGAACGGAAGAATGTTAGCTCGAAAAATTTTGCGAGCAGGTTTCCATTGGAGTACTCTAGAAGGTGATTGCATCAGCTTTGTCCGCACCTGCCAGCAATGTCAGATATTTGCTAACCTCAATCATATGCCACATGTGTCACTACAAAATATGACGTCTCCTTGGCCATTTTCGTGTTGGGGCATAGACATAATCGAACAAATTCATCCGAAAGCTTCAAATGGGCATCAATATATTCTTGTAGCAATTGATTACTTTTCGAAGTGGGTTGAAGCTGCATCATTTTCAAAGCTAGGGGCAAAGCAAGTCTCGAAATTTGTGATTAACAACATTATCTGTCGATATGGCATAACTTTTGAAATCATGTCTGATAACGGATCACAATTTGAGGGTCATCTGAAGGCTACTCTTGCAAAATATGCAATCAAGCATCATCAGTCCTCACCTTATCGTCCCCAAACAAATGGAGCGGTGGAAGCTGCCAATAAGACAATCAAGACTATTGTCGCCAAGATGACTGAGAAGACTAGGGAATGGCTTGACAAACTACCATATTCCCTTTGGGGATATAGGATATCAATTCTTTGGTTTATGGAATGGAGCCGGTCCTACCGGTTGAGGTGGAGATACAATCTCTCAGGGTCATAGCAGAAAGTGAAATCTCAGAAGACCAATGGTACAAAACTCGTTATGATGAGCTTGCATTTGCAGATGAGCGCCGACTACAAGCATTGCATAACATTCAACTCTATCAGCGGAGAATTGCTCGTGCATTTAACAAAAGGGTTCGAGATAGAGACATTCAAGAAGGTGATCTAGTCTTAAAGGAAAATAGAGCTCCATTGCATGATCCTCGAGGAAAATTCAAGCCTAACTGGTCTGGACCATTCCTAGTCAAGCATGTCACCACGGCTGGAGCAGTAAAGCTAATGGATTTTGATGGGAATGAATTCACCCATTTCACTAATCTTGATCAATTGAAGAAATATTATGCTTAGGCATCAAAGTAATTGTAATTGTCATGGTCAAGTAACCAAGCAGTTTGTGGAATTTGTATCCTATCTGGTTATTCTTAATAAACATGCCATGTGTTTCTAGATATTCATATAATGTATGCAAAAAAAAATGAAAAAGAAAATAAAGAGCAAAGACAAAAAAAACGAAAAAAAGGAGAAGAAAAAGGAAAATGATGAAACATGCAAGGATGTTCTTGTTATTTTAAGGTTTATGTGTTATGCTTTTATGTGTCATATGATTGATTAATTATGATTTGCATGTCATATTTAATGTTAAAATGTGCACGTGTTTAGAATTGTGTTCACATTGAATTTCTCACAAGCAAATAATTCTCACAAACATATCTTTTTTTATTCATCCCAACTGGGGTACTTCATTTCATACATAAAAAGACATAAAGCCTTCATTTCCTACAAACTCAAAAAAAAAAGAAAAAAAAATTAATAAAAAAACAATATGGAAAAAAAACATGATATTTCTCTCAAACCCTTCTCCTCTTCATGGTAGGTCCGTCTGAATCATTGTCTTGACCAATATCCATCAGAAGCCATTGAAGGTAATCTTCATCAATCAGTGGAGAGTGAGGTTCAGGTAGCGTTGATATAATTTTAGCTCCCTGCCATATAGTAGGCATTCTCTGAATACCACTCATATCAGCCTCATAAGTGGTACAAGATAGAAGAACCTGGAGGGCAGGAATGTGATGTTGCCTCCAACCAATTTGCCTTAGACACCTCCATGGAAGGTAGAAAGTGGCCTGGCAAAGCCCCGGTAGTTGTACACCTCTACGACCAGAATTGCAATATACAATTGCACTAATGTCAGGTGGTTTGTGACCCACTTTATGTCTTGATGTAGAAAAAAATCTTCCCACCCACCATTTTTGATAAGTTGGTAGAAGGAAGGAAGAAGACCTCTCTCCCGGACATAATTAGTTTTGTAAGTATGACTCTTGTGGGGTTGCATGAGAGAAATTTTTTCCAATAACCATAAGTGAAGGGCTAGTGGACATCCCTTCACAAAACTTTGGGGCTTTCTTTTGAGTTCATCTAAGCTGCTATTTCACTAGGAACAATACAAGAGGGGGGTGAATTGTATGTGTAGAAATAAACGTAACTTTTTACGGAATTTTTAACTTAAACAAAGAAACAAGCTAAAGGAACACAAGAGATTTTTACGAGGAAAAACTTCTTGGGCCCAACAAGAAGAAACAACCTCGAGCACTAGGGATTTTGAACTCAACACTTTCATTAATTAGGCCAAACAACTTTGTTACAACCTAATTCTACTCACGGGCCACACCTTGAGTTCCTAAACTCAAATTCCTGAACAACTGTTCCCTTAACAGTTGTTCCTCTCAACTTCACTTGAAGTTTTCTCACTTTAACTAGCTTCACTCAAAGCTTTCTCTCTTACAGAACTTCGCTTAAAGTCCCCTTACCCCCAAAACTAAAATACAATTGATCAAATAAACTTAGTGGAATTAGAGAAAGAAGGCAAAGAACAAATGGCTTTTATGAGAGAATGAAGGCAGTGACACTTTACTTAGTTAAACTTAGAGGTGTCAAAAACTTGGCCGACCCATGGGTGAACCCGCATGCGACCAAGACCCAACCTTTTCCGAGTCGAGAGTGGTCGGTTGGAAAGCCGACCCATTCCGACCCAACGTCCACTCGTGCCCAGTTGAACCCGTGGAATTGTAACCCAACCTGAACTGGGCCGACCCAGGTGGACTCGTGGCCAGTTGCACCCGTGAACAACGACCCAGACCCAACCTATTTCCGACCCAAAACTAACCCGCACCCAACTTCACCCGCCAATGACCCAGTTAAACCCACCCAGTTATCACCCAACCCAGTTGTGACCCAACCCAGTTGGCATCCGACCCAGTTGTGACCCAACCTAGTTATCACCGACCCAGTTATCACCCAACCCAGTTACCACCTGACCCAGTTACCACCCGACCCAACTAAACCCGACCAAAACCATTCCGAACCAATACAACCCGACCCAAAACCATTCCGACCCTTATCACCTTAAAATATGTGTCCTAACAAGTGTTCAAATTTTTCTGGGACAGATGGAGTACTTCGCAAGGTCCAAATTCCTTCGCTATACATAACTTTTGTTTACAAAACTGATATATTACCATTTACTCCCATCCAATTTTTATTTGTTGGGCTGTTCGTGGTGGACGTGCACCATGGAATTCTTTGAAATTGGAATCCTGGTATAGGTTTTATAGGCATTTGGGTTTAACTTATGCGATTTTATTTCTACGTTACTTCTAAAACTGCAAGTGTCATATTTGAATATATGTGATTTCAATGATTTTAATTAGTATATTTTCTAGAAAATTATAAATGACATATAACTTAGTTTCTTGATAATTTCAACTATGTCAAGTTCACTAATTTTACACTCTAAACCGAATTTATATTTTACCCAACTTTATGATATACTCTCACATGAAGATTTATCATGACAATTTATTAATATATGAATTTATGAAGATTTATTAATATATGAATTTATGACATTATAGCTATATGAAACTGAAACTTTTAATTTTATCTTTTGCTATATATACATAACTTGTCAAAATTAATACCCAATAAAAATTTTCTATGTCTAGAAAGAAAATTGAACCCTGTATTCGTCACCCGCAGATTTGTTGCTTGCTGTGAAAATATACTTCTACAGTTCTATTTGTTGGAAACATTAATACTGTATTAAGTCATTTGCATAAACATATTCTACTTAGTTAAATTCTCCCCCACACCGCCCTCCCCCAAAAGATTCCCAAAAACTATACAACTAGGCTGGCTGGGGAACCTAATATTTATTTTTGAGTTTTCTTGATAGCACTTGTAATTGTATATTACTCCAATACAACCTCTATATAAGAACTATATCGCAATATATATATATATATATATATATATATATATATATATATATATATATATATATATATATATATATATATATATATATATATATATATATATATATATATATATATATATATATATATATATATACTGTTGAATGCAAGATTGAGCAACTCAAGAAAATGAGAAATATTTTGGAATTTTCAAATTAAAAGATCTACATAAAACAAGAAACCCATTATAAAAAGGGGGGGTTTAAAAACAAAAATAAAAGAAAAAGGCAATAGAAAGCAGAACAAAATAGGAGAAAACCAATATAAACCAAAAAATTAGCAGATTTACATCAACAATTATTAGCCCAGGAACTAATTCAACTTCTAAATAAGTAGATTTACACGACCATTAAATATAAAAATAAAAAAGAGCTATATTACACTAAGCATTGGTGAAATAAGTAGATTTACATCAACAAATCTCATTGGTAAAACAAAGTTGTCATTAATTTCATAGACTAAGCAAGTAAAAATTAGTTCTATGAAATTATTAGGGATGTATTTACTATTTAGTAGTTTTTGAATTTTCATTTAAGGCGGAGAAGGAAGCGTCGGCGAAGGCGAGGCAGCAGTCCCGAGGCAGTCGGGTAGGAAGAAAGAGGAATATGCGGGGGAAGAGAGAGAGAGTGATAGGGTTTGAGGATTTTGGGTTTTAATTGGGATTGAAGATCTTAAAACTGAAGGTAATAGGGGATTGCTGCTCGTCGCTCCTCGTCCTGCCATTCTTATAGTTATACTGCTTAAACTGAAGAGAGAGAAAAATAGAGAGAGAGAGAGGAAAGTAGATAGAGAGAGAAATGTTTCAGAAATTGGTTTTTGTGATTGAAGGTTTTGAAAGGGTTGATTTGGTTTATAAATGAGTGAATTATAATGGGCGGGGAAAAGAAAATATTGTTTTTGAGTTTCCCGGTGAATTCCAAGAGCCAAAATTGCAATTTTATGTTCCGTTTTCTTTCTTCATTTTGACGATTTGGCGCTCAATTGAATTTGTACCTCCCGCTTCGTAATGCATGGATTCATGAGTTGGCGTCATTTTCTGCCGTTAAATTTATGCTTCCCTGAAATCAACGCCTAAGATTGGTTTAACATTGCAAATTACAATCTCTCTCTTCTCAAACACAAAAAACGGCATTAAGATTTCATACTTTATAAATCCTACCAAATTATTATCCAAAGCAACTAAACCCCATGCTCTAAATCCCTAAACCCCAAATCTCATACATTAAAAATTCATTTTCATATAATAATTATAATTATTTATAGTAGTAATTAAAAAAATTTCATAATTTATATCATTTATTGAACCAATATTTGAATGTGTCAAATATCTCATTGTCTCATTTATCGGTAAATTAATTAGGGAATAAAAAATATTCATATTATTAAACAGATAAACCAATCATATAAATATATACTTGAAATATTATCTTGAATCTTTTAATAAGCATAAATGCTAATCGGTAAATAGTTATACTAGTTATATTGCTCTAATTAAGGTCATTACTTATGAAACTATACTTCTTGTTCTTGAAATATTACTTATACAACTGTTACTTGCTCAATTAAATGTTTTGATTATAGTCATTTACGTGAACTATAGTATAACAGTATACTTATATTGATGTGTTATTGTATCAATGAGGTTTAAGTCATAGGTTTTTTTAATCGATACTTATAGACTTCGTATCAAGATCTTGTTAATAAGCAATAAGATTTAGTCCATTAAGATCTTGTTAATATGCAAAACGATACAATAATTTAACAAACCTCCCTATATGTTATAACAAACTATGTTGTTGTTGTTGTTGTTGTTGTTGTTGTTGTTGTTGTTGTTGTTGTTGTTGTTGTTGTTGTTGTTGTTGTTGTTGTTGTTGTTGTTGTTGTTGTTGTTGTTGTTATTGTAATCGTTGCTGTTCTTAACCTAGAGACGATTAACTTACATGGAGCATTGTTATGTTGAACCAATCTACTGAGTTAGACTCTTCTACATCTGTTGCAACTGAATTAGATGCTTTCGGTTCCGGAATGAACTCAACTTAAAGTGATTAAATTAAGTAGAGTACTGTTATTATCTTAAATTAAACTTAGGGTACTGTTAAAGTAGTTGTTTTGAGTTTCAATATGAATTCAACTTAGAGACAATTAACTTAAATGGAGTATTGTTACATTGTTCTACATTTGTTGCAGCTGAATCAGATGCTTTCGGTTCCGAAATGAATGCAACTTAAAGATGATTAACTTAAGTAGAGTACTATTATTATCTTGAATTAGTTTATCGACTTCATTAATACACTCATTCCAATAACAACATGTTTCAATTTAAGTAAATGTTTTAAGTTTCAATTACTTTACCGACTCTCCAATTGTAAACATTAGGCTCTCCAAGAGTCCAGGTCCGCCCGAAACACGGCTACAGCCAAACAAACTCCACCTAAGTTATTCTAAAAGCTAGCTTAAAGGCCTTAAGCCGACCCAATCACACCCGATGTCGCCTTGTTCCGAGAGACGATTCATTCCGACCCAAGTCATTCCGAGAGCCGATTTGTTCCGACCCAAGTCAATACGCCGCCGGTTTGAGGCTTCAGCCGACCCAAGTCCTATCGAGAACCGATTTATTCCGACCCAAGTCATTCCGAAAGCTGATTTCTTCCGACCCCAAGTCATCCTGAAAGCCGATTTATTCCGACCTAAGTCATTCCGATACCGATTTTCTCCGACCTAAGTCATTCCGAAAGTCGATTTATTCCGACCCAAGTCATTCCGAACGCCGATTTATTCCGACTCAAGTCATTCCGATACCGATTTCTTCGGACCCAAGTCATTCTTAAAGCCGATTTCTTCCAACCCAAGTCATTCCGAAAGCCGATTTCTTCCGACCCAAGTCATTCCGAAAGCCGATTTCTTCCGACCCAAGTTATTCCGCAAGCCGATTTATTCCGACCCAAGTTATTCCGAAAGCCGATTTGGGCCGACTTCACCATATTCCATTCCGACCCAAATTCACCCAACCTAGATACCGGCCGACCGAGTCCCAACCGACCCAATTCCGACCGAGTTTCGAGAGCCCCTCACCCAGTTGAACCCGACCCAAGTCCACCCGACCCACCCAGTTCCGATCCATGGCACACTCTCACCCAGATTATTCCAACCCAAATCATTCCGACCCAGGTTGGGTCATCCCAAACCCACCCAGTGACCCAGATTGACACCACTAGTTAAACTCACTAATTCACTTGGTCAGACACAAATTGGAACTTCATTAGACACTAGTATTTATAGTGGTAATAACTTTGAACGTGGGATTAAAACATGTGTAGTGGTAAAACCATTATCCCATGATGTTCCTTACTCGGAGGAACACGCTCCTCTTTAACCCCATGATCTCCATGATCAGCATTAAACGTGGGAGATAAACATATTCTTTGCTCCCTTAATTTTAGCAACCACTTAAAGCAGTAATTCGAAAATCTGATTTAATTAAAAATATTTTAATTAATAAAACCAAAATAAAATCCTTTTACCAAAAATACTAGCTTTAAAATATTTTCCATAAAAACCGAAAAGGATATTTATTATCTTTATAAAAATAAAATCTTTTCCTTAAAAAGATTTTCCTTAAAATTAGATTTTTCCTTAAATAAAACGGTTACCTAGAATCTAGGCATAAATTACTCAACAGACATAATTAAACCGTTGTAGTGCTTCACCCTAGGTCTAGTTCCTTTTAATATTTAGTTCCTTTAACTTATTATGTTAGCACCAGTTCGTCTGTTCCTTACAAAGGAACAAACGCTCATTCTCATTCTAAATTGCCACAGTTCCTTACCATTCTTACTCGTTCCTTTACATTGGAACTAGAAACAAAAAGCCTTGCTTTAGTCTTCTTGCTCCAATGCAGCTCCGATACCAAATCTTTGAACATCTTCGCTTAGTCTTCAAAATCCAAACTTGATTTCTTCTTTGACTTAGTATTCTCTTTGTTCCTTTCATTGATACCTTGAAATTCATTCACTTAAACAACTTGTTAGTCCAATACTTAGTTTGCATCCTTGTTCCTTTGTCATCATCAAAACTAGGGTTCAACAATTTCCCCTTTTTTGATGATGACAACAAAGTTACAAACTAAGGAAAACAACAAATAACATAAGAGAATGAAAAAGATAAAATAATAATTGATATAATTTAATTAAGACAGATTAAGGATTTAAATTTTTCATTTTTACAATATTTCAACTTAGTCAACTTAGTTTGTTCCTGTTATCTTTTCCCCCTTTGTCATCGTCAAAAAGATCAAACTCTTGGTGATTTTGGTAAGACTAATAGTTACAAGACCTTGAGACCATTAACAAGCATCCAAAAAAAAATGGTTAAGTTAGGAATTTCAAAGGGTAGACTTGCTCAATCATCAATCACATAATACTAGCCATTCCAAGTAAGAAATTATGCAATCAAATCACAAACGAAGACAAATATAGCAAAAGTCGTTTATATTTATAGCACTTGTTCCATTAAAATACAAAAGAAAAAAAAAAGGAGAAAGAGAAAAGAAAAGAAACAAAAGCTAAGAGTTCATGTTCCTTTAAGAGAAACAAGAACTAGACATTAGGAATGGAAGGGGAGTTGTGTTCCTCTACGACTTCTTCCTCAACCACTTCTTCCAACTTCTTCATCACCTCTCCATGGTGTCCATCAAGTTGCTGCTTCAAAGTGTTAATGGCTTGAGCCATCATCTCCATGTTCTTTTGTTGTTCAATCACAATATCACTAAGGACTTTCATTAAACCCATCATTTTAATAGTTTTAGCATCTACAGTCCAATGAAGGTGATTGTAAAACTTAATCATATGTTGAGCAGTGAGACACACTTCATTAACCCAACTAAATTCATCCGAAGGAACTTGTTCCTTTCCCTTAGAACCAGAGGCAGTGGATGGTTTAGGTGGAGGAACTGGTGTATTTTCTTGTGATGGACCTGATGTTCCTTTGAGAGAAACATAAGGTGAGGTGGTGGTGTAAATGGATGGAAGAAAAGGTGGTTGTGGTGGAAGGTCAGTGGATGTAGAGAAGAAAGGATTTGGTTCTTTCATTTCAACCTTCAACTGTTCAAAACTGGAAGGAACAGAGAAGGATGAGGGAGAGATGGAAGGAATTTCAGTGAGGGTAACTGGTATTTTTGGTGAGGATGGAGGAGTTGGTTCCTTAGGTGAGTTGTGATCATGTGCCTCTGCATCAGATAGGACTAAAGGAGAGTCCTTATTTGAAGGAACAGGAGCAGGCTTAGAAGTTCTCAACCTAGTGCTATGTCTAACTCTTTTAGGAACAGGGGGGAAGGCTTTTTGGCAACAGTTTTGCGCCTCTTGGGTTTCTGTTCCTTTGGTTCTGTAGGGGCAGGAACTTGTTCCTTTAGTATTACTTCCACTGGTTCCTCTTCCACTGCCTTAGGCAGTTTTCTTTTATGATAGGAACTAGTAGCAATCCTCCCTTGAGTCAATACTCCATCTTGGAAGGAGAGGTCCAAACCATACAAAGTATTTTCATTTAAAATATTACCTTGTTTTATACCCAAGGTAGGCCAACCAGTAGTCTTGATCTTAAAGTGAGAAAGAAGATAGGTGATTAATGCACCATAGCCAACAACACAGTGATTCTCAATGCAATGAGTTAGATGTTGGATAAAGAGAGAGGGGAAGTTAATTTGAATGTGGTGGTCAAGACAAAACATGTAACACATATCTAAGAGACCCACCTCATTCCTCTTTTAAGTTCTAGGAATGAGTGCTCTCCAAACAAGATTAAACAAAATTTTGTGGACAGAAGAGAGAAGATTGTGATTTATTTTGGTTTGGCCAGCAGTTCCCCCAAAGGATTCAACATTATCATCTTGGGAGAAATTGAGAAAGGCGACAGTTCCTTTCCTCTTAAAATATAGATCAGTTCCTTTGCAAGGAACTTCCCATATTTTTGCTAAAGTTTCTTGGAAAAAATTAATTTTCTTCCCCCTAACTTCAGTAGTACATACTCCATCAGTGTTGATGAAGTTTGCACAAAACTCATCCATAGCTAAAGGAACTAAGGCATTATTATATGCGGTTTCAAACAAGTATTCCATACCCTGTTCCATTAGTATATAGGTTAATTCATTGAATCTAACTTTCTTGGCCCACTCCAAATCAACACAGAACCCTAAAACATACCTTGAATCACTTCGCTCCACTCTTTTCTTGGAGGAAGAAGCAGCAGTTCCTTTGGAAGGAACAGGTGTAGCTTCTTCTTCCCCCTCAACTAGTTCCGGGGTTTCTTCCTCATCATCTTCCCCAATTAGTTTTATTCTTCTCACACTTATCCTAGGTGACTCCAATTTTTGCTCTTCTACCGCCATTGTTATTTCTTGGAAATTTTCGGCTTCTAGGGTTTTGGATGGAGAAGAGGGGTTTTCCATTTGAGAGGTTTTTGGAGTTGTTGCTTTTGGAAAAGGTGAATTGAGAGAGGTTTTTGCCATTTGGTGAAAAGAAATTGTGGTTTTATGTGGTGCGAAGAGGTGTGAAGGATATGAACAATGGTGAAGTTGAAGCGTTTAAGGAACACGGTTTTGGAAGGGAAGAAGGAATAAGAAATAAGATGCATGTAACAGTAAATGAAGAATTACACGCGTAAAAATTAAAAAGATAAAAACAAAAATAAAAGATAAAAGAAAAAGAAAAGTTGAAAAGGAAATCATGACTTGATTAAATATGATTCCTATATTTTTGCGATTTTTCGGATTTTTTGATTTTTATGGACTTTTTAATTTATGGAAAGAAAAGAAAATCTAAGGAACTTGTGCTATAGGAACAACTTATGCTAAATATCAACATTCTTCATATCATGCATGTTTCTATAACTTAGGAACAATAAGGGGAGTATTATGTGACATTTGTGAGTAGCTTTATTCCTTTGAATCCATGTTTATGTTTTCAACATCTTAATTTGCAATGGTCTTAGGCAGTTAATCACAATCACTTAATATCACATAGAGTAAGACAAATCAATTCAGACATGGGGGATTGGAATAGGAACAATTACTTAAGTTTAATTAATCCTAACTCAAGCCTTAATTTTTCATATCTATCTCTTTGTAGAGGCTTGGTTAGTATATCAGTAATCTAATTTTCAGTTTGACAAAACTCAAGTTTAATTAAACCTTTTTCCACATTTTCTTTTAGAAAGTGATGTCTGATATGTATATGATTAACTCTTGAATGATGCACTGGATCTTTTGAAATACTAATGCCACTAGTATTATCACAATAAATAGGAACACAATTAAAGATTATTCCATAGTCACAAAGTTCTTGTTTTATCCAAAGCATTTGAGAGCAACATGCAGCAGCAGTCACATATTCTGCTTCAGCAGTGGATAAAGCAACGGTGTTTTTGTTTCTTGGTGCTCCAAGAAACTAAACTAGGACTTAGAAATTGAACCATACCTGAGGTTGCTTTTCCTATTTACAAGATCTCCAGCATAGTCAGCATCAGCATATCCTCTTAACTCGAATGTATCACTTCTTGGATAGAAAAGTCCAAGATCATACGTTCCCTTTAAGATATCTAAGAATTCTCTTCACAACGAGTTAGATGAGACTCCTTGGGATTTGCTTGAAATCTAGAACACAAACCAACACTAAAAGCTATGTCTGGACGACTAGCAGTTAGATACAAAAGAGAACCAATCATACCTCAATATTTTGTTTGATCAACACTTGTTCCTATGGAATCTTCATCTAATCTAGTTGAAGTTCTCATAGGAGTGTGGTTTATCTTTGAATTTTCGAGGTCATATTTCTTTAACAGTTCCTTTATGTATTTTTGTTGGTAAATGATTATTCCTTTTTCTGTTTGCTTAATTTGTAACCCAAGAAAGAAATTTAACTCACCCATCATGCTCATCTCAAATTCATTACTCATACGGCCCGTTTGGTTAGTGGTTATAAATAGTGGTAATGGTAATGAAATTTAGTGCAAATTTGTAGAGAAGTTCTCATGTCAATGACCATGGGAATGAAACTTCATCACAAAACATGGGTTTCCCTTTATAAATTTCCATTACCACCCAATACCACCTTTCCAAGTGGTAATGGATAGTAATGAGATTTTAGGAAGAAAATGGATATCATGGGATGAAGTAGCATTACCATAGGTAATGACATTGGATTTCTAGTACAAATTTACACTATAATGCATTACCATTCCCACTAATTATGACCTCTTACCAAACAGGCCGATAAGGTTAGAGAATTCTTTGCATAATGATTCATTAGTTGCTCCGAAAATAATGTCATCAACATATATTTGAACAAGTAGTATGTCAGTTCCTTTTGATTTTAGAAACAAAGTTTTATCCACTTTTCCTCTTTTAAAGTTGTTTTCTAAAAGGAACTTAGATAATCTCTCATACCATGATCTAGGCGCTTGCTTTAACTCATAAAGAGCCTTGTCAAGCTTGTAGACATGGTTTGGAAGATCATTGCTTTCAAATCCAGGGGGTTATTCAACATATACATCTTCATTTAAATAGCCATTAAGAAACGCACACTTGACATCCATTTGATACAGTTTAAATCCCATATAAGCAGCAAATGCAATTTGTATTCTAATGGCTTCAAGTCTAGCAACAGGAGCAAAAGTTTCTTCATAGTCAATTCCTTCTTGTTGATTATAACCTTTTACTACAAGTCTAGCTTTGTTCCTTACAATTGTTCCATACTCATCTAGTTTGTTTCTAAACACCCATTTTAAGCCAATCACTTTTTGTTGTTTAGAAGAGGGAACTAGATGATATACCTTGTTTCTTTCGAACTCATTTAATTCAGCTTGCATAGCAGTGATCCAATCAGAATCAGTTTAGGCTTCTTCATGATTTCTTGGTTCTATCATTGATAAGAACGCATGAAATGCACAAAAATTCCTTAACTGAGATCTAGTTTGCGTACCTTTGTATATGTCACTTATTATGAGTTCCACTGGATGTGATTTTTTTATGTCTCCATGGTTTTGGTTGAAACTCCCTTATAGGAACCGGTTGTTCCTCTTGAGTTTCATGAGAGGATGAGGAGTCTTGTTCATTTGTTCCTCTTGCAGCAATTGTCGAATCAGTTCCTTAAACATTTTCGTTCTTAGTAGGAACAGGAACAACTCCATCATCTTGAGGAACAGGAACATCATTGTTATGAATGTTTTCATCTACTTCGTTCCTTTCCTCTTTTATTTCTTCTTCCTCAATTGAATCTGCATCTTTCTCATTTGGTCGAACCAAGCCTATCTCAAAGTCATCGACCTGTTTGCTTGGATTAAAATTGTCAGATTCATCAAAGATTATATGGACACTTTCTTCAATGCACATAGTTCTTTTATTGTAAACTCGATAAGCCTTACTATGTGATGAATATCCTAAGAATATTGCTTCATCACTCCTAGCATTAAATTTTTCAAGATTATCTTTCCCATTATTATGAACAAAACATTTGCAACCAAATGTTCTGAAATGAGTAATATTGGGTTTCTTTCCAAAATAAAGCTCATAAGGAGTTTTGTTAATGATAGGTCTCATCATGGCACGATTTATTATGTGACAAGCAGTATTAACAGCCTCAGCCCAAAAGTTCCTTGGACGTTCACTAGCAATTAACATAGTCCTAGCCATTTCCTCCAAAGTTCTATTTTTCCTTTCTACAACCCCATTTTGTTGTGGTGTCCTAGGGGCAGAAAAATTATGATCTAGGCCATAGTCTCTGCTTAAGTCATCAAATTTATAATTTTCAAATTCTTTACCATGATCGGATCTAATATGCATTAATTTGTGACCACTCAAATTTTGAACTCTTTTAGCAAAGACAAGGAACTCATCATAAGTCTCATCCTTAATAGAGAGAAAAATAACCCAAGTGTACCTAGAGTAGTCATCAACAATAACTAACACATACTTATTTCCACTTCTACTTTGAATTCTCATAGGGCCACACAAATCCATATGAATTAATTCTAACGGTTTTGTGGTGCTCACAACAGTTTTAGATTTAAAAGAGGATCTAATATGCTTTCCTTTGGCACATGCATCACAAACTTGATCAATATGAAATTTTATAGATGCTAATCCCAAAACAAGATCTTTTGATCGAAGTTTGTCAAGTAATGAAAAGCTAGCATGTCCTAGACGCTTATGCCATAAGAGTGGATCATCTTCAATAACACTAAGGCATGCCAAGTTGTTTTTAGGAACAAGATCAAGATCCACAATATATGTGTTCCCTTTCCTTGTTCCTTCCAAAATGACATTCTTAGAGTTAATGTTAACGATTAAGCATTTTTCATTATTAAATTTAACAACATTTCCCTTGTCGCAGAATTGGGAAATACTTACAAGATTGTGCTTTAAACCTTCAACTAGAAACACATTATCAATGGAATGTGATGGTGACTTACCAACCTTACCCATGGCAATTATGTTACCTTTCTTATTGTCACCAAAAATCACACTTCCACCTTCATAGGTTGAGAGTGAGAGAAACTTAGATTTGTCTCCTGTCATATGCTTAGAACAACCACTATCAAGATACCAAGTGTTGTTCCCCCTCACTCCAACCTGCAAAAATCAACTAGTTGTTAGTTGTAGGAACCCCTTGTTTCGTGGGTTCCTGTTCTTGACTAGCATTTGATTTAGCAACCCATTTCATGTTGCTCAACTTCACATTTTTGCCAATCATTCCAGTTCTTAGTTGACATTGATTTATGTAATGACCTATCTTTCCACGGTACATGCAAATTTTGTCACTAGGTAGGTCAACATATTTCTTAGGCTTGTTCCACTTCTTGTAGTTTTCAAAACCAAGACCTTCTTTTCTTTTAGTCTCTGGTCTCTCAATCCACTTAGGAACAACCATCACTTTGCCTCTGTTCCTTGCAACAATTAGTTCCTTCTTGAGATTACAGATTTGTTCCTTTAAAATATTTTTCTCTTTATTCAAATTTTCGACTTCAGATTTGTAACCTTTCAGAGGAGTTGATCTAATATCAAAGGAACTTAGAACAGGGACAAATTCCTTGAAGTGTGAAATTTCTAAATTGATTAGATAATTTTCATTCTTCACACTCTCATATAATTCCTTGATTTTTAAATTCTTATCAAATAAATCAAAGAGCTTACTTTCAACATTCGTTCTCATTTTCTTAAGCCATTCTATATCTTCTTTACAAACTTTAACAGCTTGTTCAGTTTGTTCACGTTTTTCACGTTCATCTCTACATTCAAGAATTGCATCATAAAGAAGATCATAAATTTCAGGCCTAGTTTATCCATCTAAGTTTGATTCAAGTCCATGTTGGCTAACCTCAACATTTTCTTCATCTTCTTTTTCGTCGGTGTTTGTCATGAGGCAAAGATTTGCAGTTTCTTCAGTTTGTTGTTCCTCTTCCTCTTCAGTCTCTGAATCTCCCCAAGCTACTATCATAGCCTTTCGAACGTTCGCTTTAGAGAAAGGTGTTTTTGATTCCTTGTTCCTTTCAGCAAAGCGTTCCTTGTTCCTTTCTTTGGTCTTGTCATTTTCCCAAAGTGGACATTCCTTGATGAAATGATCTGTACTACCACATTTATGACAAGCAGCTTTGTTAGAAAACTTTTTAGTTTTACCTTTGAAGTTCCCATTCTTCATGTTCCTATACATCTTTCGAAATTTTCGGACCATGAGTGCTGCTTCCTCTTCTTCTAAGTCAAAGTCATCTTCATCATCTGCTTTGAGGGCAATGGACTTTGACTTAGAGCTTTCACCATACTCAGTATCAAGGTGGAGCTCATGAGTCATAAGTGATCCAGCAAGCTCATTCTTGTCATTAGTAGTTGTGACCTCAAGATCATGGAGTAAAATTAAGCGCATGAAACTTGAGGAAGGTTACTCTACGCAAAGGCATTCTATGTTCAATGGGAAGTTCTATTCCTACTGGAAGAACACGTTCCTCTTTAACCCCATGATCTCCATGATCACTGTTAAACGTGGGAGATAAACATGTTACCGCTCCCTTAATTTTAGCAACCACTTAAAGCAGTAATTCGAAAATCTGATTTAATTAAAAAATATTTTAATTAATAAAACCAAAATAAAATCCTTTTACCAAAAATATTAGCTTTAAAATATTTTCCATAAAAACCGAAAAGGATATTTATTATCTTTATAAAAATAAAATCTTTTCCTTAAAAAGATTTTCCTTAAAATCGGATTTTTCCTTAAATAAAATGGTTACCTAGAATCTAGGCATAAATTACTCAATAGACATAATTAAACTGTTGTACTGCTTCACCCTAGGTCTAGTTCCTTTTAATAGTTAGTTCCTTTAACTTATTATGTTAGCGCCAGTTCGTCTGTTCCTTACAAAGGAACAAACGCTCATTCTCATTCTAAATTGCCACAGTTCCTTACCATTCTTACTCGTTCCTTTACATTGGAACTAGAAACAAAAAGCCTCGCTTTAGTCTTCTTGCTCCAATGCAGCTCCAGTACCAAATCTTTGAACATCTTCACTTAGTCTTCAAAATCCAAACTTGATTTCTTCTTTGACTTAGTATTCTCTTTGTTCCTTTCATTGATACCTTGAAATTCATTCACTTAAACAACTTGTTAGTCCAATACTTAGTTTGCATCTTTGTTCATTTGTCATCATCAAAACTAGAGTTCAACATAAGCCAAGAAACATTTCCCCCAAAATAAGTGGTAAGGTGACATGATAATACATGGAGTCATAAAAAGTGAGTGATGGTGATTTGACAATTTGCTTGTCCTCAAGGCCATGAAAAAAACTGTAAAAAAAAATTTATTGGAGTCAACCTGTTAATTATCGAATTCTCTCACATTAACAAAAGACAAATTTATAAGACTAAAAACGACAATAAAGTCACATTCAAAATTTTAGAAAATTAATTGGGATTTTCTACTTAAGACGACGATAAAGTCGCGTTTCAAATTATAGAAAATTAATTGGGATTTTCTATCTAAGACGACGTTAAAGTCACATTCAAAATTTCAGAAAATTAATAAGGATTTTCTACTTAAGAGGAACATAAAGTCGCATTTTCAATTTTAGAAATTTAATTGGGATTTTCTATCTAAAGACGCATTTTTAATTTTAGAAAATTAACTGAAATTTTCTACCTAAAGCGTCAACAGAAGTCGCCAATCATGTTTTCAAAATAACACAGATGATAACTATTTTCTATGAAGAATATGTTGTCTCAAAAGAAATTTTCTGTCAAAATTTTGTGTCTTTTCAAACATTGGTCATCATTTCCTCCAAAATTCGACCAATGTGGGGCATTCTGTAGACACCAAATTTTGAACCCCTTTTTAGGGTAAATAAAGATTTTGAAAAGAAATAAAAATAACGAAAACCGTCATGCATCGTGGAGCGCGCGCCCCTTCAAAGGCATGTTTCGTCTCGGAGCGCGAGTTTCATTCCATCGTACGATTTTCCATTTTTGCGTATTAGTCACGCAGTTTCGGCTTAGAAATATAATTTTCGTGAGTCGTAGTCAAGAACTACAACCACCGTTTTAATAAAATGATTCGTAGTATAATCACGCTCGTTTTTTACTAATTTGACGAGCTTTCGTTAATTGTCTTAAGTGAGTCTTTCAAAAAACGAAAAAAACATGAGTCGCAATTAGGCGTCGGGATTTTAATCGTATCCCAAAACCGGTTGTAATCAGTTTTCTTGATGGTCAAGTCATTGTCCATTGAGTAAACAATAAGAATATATTCTTTCACTAGTGGAAAAAAAGGAAGGGATGCGCTGCAAGCCCTTCATAGTGAAGGGCTGCGGTTAGCCCAAAAACCGCAGCCCTTCGTTTACGAAGGGCTGCGGTCAATGCAAAAACCGCAGCCCTTTTAGTGAAGGGCTGCGGTTTTTTATAAACCGCAGCCCTATAAGTAATAAAGGGCTGCGTTTTTTAAAAAACGCAGCCCTTTATGGGCTTTTTTTAAAAAAAAATTAAAAGGAATTCGCGGGCTTAAAATATTAAGCGGGCTAGGGTTCTCACAATCTCCTCTCCCTCATTCTCTCTCCTCTCTCACGTCCACAGCCTCCTTCCTTCTCCCTCACCCTCCTTCCTTCTCCCTTCTCTCTCACCCTCCTTCCTTCTCCCTTCTTCCACAACAACACGACAACAATAACAGGTTTCCCTCCTTCTCTCTCACCCTCCGACGGCAGCAACACCACGCAGCAACGAATATTCGTTCGTTCGTCCTTCTCCTCATTCGTCGTTCGTCTCCTCTCAACGAGGGTTCGTCTTCTCTCATTTCTTCGTCGGTTGACCTGCGCCGCCTTGCCGCGCCGCGATGTTCTTCCCCTTTTATTTGTCGGTCGAACTCCGCTCATCTCTTCCTCGTCGTCGAACTCCACTTAAGCAACGACAGCAACAAGTGATAGTTTTTCGTTTTTCAGATCTATAATTTCTTGATCGTTGTTTTGATTAATGTTCATGTAATTTCAGATCTATAATTTTTTCTCTTTTGTATTTTCGTTCGCTTTTTTTCATTTTTGTTCGTTTTTTTTCATTTTCGTTCCGTTTTTTTTCATTTTCGTTCGTTTTTTTTTTCATTTTCGTTCGCTTTTTTTTTCATTTTTCGTTCGTTTTTTTTCATTTTCGTTCCTTTTTTTTCATTTTCGTTCCTTTTTTTTACCGTAAATTTCGATTGTTCTTGTTGATTTTCCCTGTTGTAAATTTCTACTGTTCTTGTTGTTCTTGTTGATTTTCCCTGTTGTAAATTTCTTGATATATTTAGGAGTAAAAAAATGCCAAAAAAAAAATATTTTTTTTTATTTTTTTTGGGTCAAAAGGGTTGCGGTTATGGTCAAAACCACAGCCCTTTCTACAAAGAAGGGCTGCGTTTTTGGGCCTCAACCGCAGCCCTTCGATGTGAAGGGTTGCGGTTTAAAAACGCAAGTGAAGGGCTGCTATGGAAAGGGCTGCTGGCCAAAAACGCAGCCCTTTGGGTTGTTTTGACCGCAGCCCTTCCGTTTTTTTCCACTAGTGTTTATCCACTAATCACATCATTTATCCATTAGTTAGAGAATAAGAATCATGAAAAGATGTGAGAATAAGAATCAAATCTCATGTGTAAGAGGGGGGAAATCCGGATTTTTTCCGGAAGAATCGAGTGTGCGCCTAGCCCACAAGCATTCTCTGCGCCAGACGCAGAGCCTTGCGCCTAGCGCACGGCACAGTGCCTAGCGCAAGCTCCTGCGTTTGGTGCAGCGTCCTAATCAGTTTTGTTTTGCACGTTTTTCGACGCATATTTTTTTTACGTATTAGGATGTTTAGGGAAGAATATTTTCTGAAAATCTGATTTTGCCTAATTTATGAGAAAATCTGATTTTGCCTCATTTATGAGAAAATCCAAAAAGAATAAGAATATTTGTGTTTCCAAAGAGATTTGATGATGTCATTAGGGTGAGGTCATTAGAGTGATGTCATTAGGGTGATTAAGGATGAAGAAAATCAGTTTTTTTGGGTGAAAAATCTGATTTTCTACTTCTTTGAAGCCCTAGTTCACCTCCCTCATTTCTCTATAAATACCCTCCTTTTTCCACTTCAAAACCAAGTTGAGAAAAACACAACTCAACTTCACTCTCATCTTCTCTAGTACTCTTTTCCTCCTTAATCTTTCTATCTAAGCAAAAGTCTTAATAAGTAAGTAAAAGAAGTTCATCAAAAGGAAAAAACACAAAAAAGAGTTTAAGTTAGTAATTAAGTGGATTTAGAAACTCACTTAGAAATTAAGAAAATTACAAAAAAGTAGAAAAATTTGCAAAAGGAAGTGCATCATTGAGCTAGCAAGGTAAAGTTAAAATTCTTGTTAATTTTGATTATCTTCTTGATCATCTACTAACTCTCTCTTTGTTTCTTCTTATCATTTTTTAATTTTTGGAGTGATTTGGGTATGAGGAAGTCCTAATAGGTTCCCAACCTTAAATCACCCCACCTAGAATAGTCAACTCTAATGGGGTGACTCTTAGAAAGCAATGTGATTATGTGATTTTCCTTAATCAAGTTGTTGTTCATCACCAAAAAATGTTTTTTTATAAAAAATTCAAGAAAAGTTGTGTATAAATATCTCCATAAAAAAATGTGATGCGGTAATTATAGTCAGCTTTAATTTTGTACTTTATTTTATATTTTCGGCTGCATTAACTAAATAGTTGATAGGATTTAATATTTTTCCTATGAATTGCAAGATGTTTCCAGCAACTGGGTTTTGGAATTTCTAAAAAAAGAATTTTGTACAAATAATTAAACATCATACAACTTTGTTGTGGAAAACTTATTTTGTCCAGTACCACCTAGGATTGTTCTGTCAATAAAGTTTAAAAATAAAATCATTTAGACAAAACTAAAAACATAAAGTTTAAAGAAGACATCAGTGGCTTTCCAAAAACATAAGAATCATGTTCATATGAATTTTATACAATTTTCTCTTTTTTACAAAAACATTCATGTAAATCACTAAATTCTAGAAAACTGATTTTCCTTTCAGTTAAGAAAATAAATAAAAATTGTCTTAAAAATGTCCAATTCAAGTGAAAATTTTCAGTCTAGTCTTTCAAAGTGTCTAGAATGTTCATACCCAAATTCACTTCAAAATAAGTTCAGCAAGTTGGATTTCAAAGAACAAATTGGATAAAGGTCCTATTTTGACCAGTTTTGGAATAAAACTCACCATAATTCGAGTTGTCACTAAAAGCTTGTGAAATTTTGACACAACATAAAGAACTCACTGACCTATCCATATTTGTATCACATGCTCAATTTAACGCTTTCTACAGAAAGGTACTATGAATTTTGCAAGTCAGTACAAGAACAAAAGTGTAATCTGGAAAATGAAATAAAGTGGTTAACTCAACTTTCATAAAAAAAATTGTTTCCTTCATACGAAAATGTTAATTAAAAATCATGAAATTTTAAGTTTCTCTTAAAATGACTCATTTTATCATGTCAATAAAATTTGTCATAAAAAGTCAAATCAAAGATTAAAATGATCTCAAATTGATCATTTCTCTCTAAATGACTTAATAATCTTCAATCAAGATTATTTCTCAAAAGCCTTCAATTAGGAAGCAAACCTCAAACTTCTAAGACTTTTTGAAAATCATAAACGTAATCACTAATTAAGGTGGTTATTTCAATCCTCGATTAATCGCTAATTAGAGCGGTTAACTCAAACTTTTCATTCAATCACTAATAAGGGTGATTAGCTTAACCTTTCATCATATTTAATCACTAATTAGAGTACTGATTATCTTAAACCTTGGTTGATCACTAATTAAGGCGATTAACTTAACCCTCTTTATTTAATCACTAATTATAGTGATTATCTTAAACCTTAATAATCGTTAATTAGGACGATTATTCTTCTTATTTAATCACTAATTAGAGTGATTATCTTAAACCTTAATAATCGTTAATTAGGACGATTATTTTTCTCATTTAATTTAATCACTAATTGGAGTGATTGTCCTAAATCTTGAATAATCATCAATAAAGGTGATTACTTCCTAACCTTCATTGTTAATCACTAATCAATGTGATTATCTTTCATCTTAAGTTTAGTCACTAACTAGAGTGATTATCTTAACCTCTATTTTTAATCACTATTTGAGGTGGTTATCTTGATCCTTCATATTTAATCACTAATTAAGGTGATTATCTTAATCTCATTTCAATCACTAATTGGAGTGATTACCTCATTTTCCAATAGATTTGTTTAATTCTAAAGGTGAGTTATTCATAATCTATCTCCTTTTCTTCCCCAATGGAATTGGCCATTTAGGGTGAGACATAAGATCGAACTACGATGGTTTTGATCCATGAGTGGATTCCAATCCCGCAATGATTGGTACGTAGTGCAACTTCAGTGCTCAAACCTACCATGTACAAATGATATATTGGTCCTAAATAAAAATGGTTGATGTGTATATGTGCAAATTATGTGATTTTCTTTTTTTTTTAATAGCCATGATTACTTTAAAATGGAAAATAACGCATTTAGTAAGAGCCCGTTCTATAGAACGAAAGAGGAGACGAGTTCCATACGTTCGCACCACTTAACCTAAACCCCAAACCCTATCTCATGGTATGAAAGACCAATTTTCAAAAAAGCCTTATCCATATGAAGTCATCATCGTTTTAAATGATATTTCTTGAAATTGATTTTAAAACGATTGATTAAATAAATATGTCCCTATTCAGAAATTAATAGGGTGGTGACTTGTGGTGACTTCAAAGTTTTCTAAAACTCATAGTCCAATGAGAGACTTTTGTGGGATTCAGACCGTTAATTAAGACAGTCAAAAATCGGATACCACAAGCATATCAATCGCTTGCTTGCAGTCCGAATAAAGAACAATGTGAGAGTAATTTGCTTCGCTAGCTATGTGCAAACCTTGACGGATGGCCAAAAGCTCTGCATGAAGCTGGTTAGTAGCATATGACAAGTAATAAAAACCAAGACACCAAGCACCATATCTATCACGAATAACACCTGCAAAACATGACTCAATTTCAACACTTACAAACGAAGCATTGACATTCACATGGACCCAAGGGTGAGGAAAGCTAACACGATCACGAGGGACTGAATCATAGGGGGAAGAAACCGGGTTTTGGTGCGCTATAAACTCTTTGGCTAGGGAAATGGCAGTGTTAAGAGTAGTTTGCGGGGGAGCATGGGTTTTAGATTAAAAAACAAGGCGATTTCGGGCTTTCCAGATGTCAAAACATATGAAGGGGGTGAGGACCGACCATTTAAGCCTGCGAAACTCACGGCTCGAAGTCAAATTAACATTAAGCCAATCCTCTACACCCATAACCTCCCAAAAGTGATTCGGGGGGAGAGCAGCTCCCACACTTGGGAAGCCAAATAACAGTCCTGAATCACGTGAAAAAACCTTTCCTCACTCGAGTCACAACACGGACAGACGGGGTTCGAAACTATCTGCTTACAATATAACAACCATCGAGAGGGAAGGCGGTCCCATCACATAAGCCAAACAAAGATCTGAAGTTTGGGTAGAATTTGAAGATTCCAAATCCAATCACTACCCAACTTAGCCGACCTAGAAAGCACAACCTTCGAATAAGCGAGAGAGCGAGAACTTGCCATTAAGGACAAGGGTAGAAAAACTCCAATCACCACCACTTTTGGAAAGGAATGGAGAGCATATGGATTCGGTCGGCAATAAATTTTGAAGGGAAAAGGATAAAATGCTCAGATCCCACTTATTTTGTTGATAAGATTCACTACTTTGAGGTTAGCATCAAGCTGAGTTAGGGGGACATGCACCCAACTCCTAATAGACCCAATCCCAGACCAATCATCCTGCCAAACATTAATGTCCTTCCCATCCCCCAACTTCCACATCTCATTCTGGTGTAAAAGAGAGTAACCTCGACCTATATTTTTCCACACTTGGGACCCCTTCCTAAAGGCAATAAAGTAGTCATTTCTTACATACTTAGACGCAATGCATTTTTTGGCAAGATTATTTTCACCCTGAGTCATTTTCCACTCTAATTTTGCAAGCATAACTAGGTTTAGGTCGATATGACTCCTAATACCCAAGCCCCCCATAGATTTTGGTAGGAAAGTGTGAGACTGACCAACAAGGTGGAGCTTCTTTTTCCCCTCTGAATCACCCCAAAAAAGTTATTACATATCCGATCCAACTCAAGGAGGGTTTGTTTAGGAAGTTACGTGGCTTGCATGTAGTATGAAGCCACCGAGTTCATGGACGCTTTTATTAAGGTTCGTCTGCCAGCCCTCAAGAGGAATTTTGCTTTCCACATAGATAACTTTCGCCTAACCTTATCCACTACAAATTGCACCTCGCTCCTTTTAGGCCGTTTATGAGATAGAGGGAGACCAAGATAAAAACCTAGATGCTTACTCTCCTGAACATTAATAATTGTATCTTGAAATAACTGTCTGTGCTCATGGGTAGTGTTAGGTGAGAAAGCAAGGCGGCTTTTTCCTTCAATGATTTTTTGCCCAGAAAGCTCACAAAAGGTTTGAAGAATTTGTCTTAGCGTGAAGGTTGTAGATTCATCAACCCTCCCAAAAATGAGGAGATCATCAGCAAAAAGGAGGTGGGAAATGGGAACTCTGTCCCTCCCGACCCAGAATGGAGTCCAAGACTTCTCAGTGCAAGCCTGATTAATGAGGCCAGTAAGGTACTCAAGGCAAATATTAAAGATGAAAGAAGACATGGGTTCTCCTTGTTGGAGGCCCCTAGAATGATGAAAGGGGGGAGTTTTTTTTACCATTGACTAAGATCGAGGAGCTCGCTTGGTTGATACAATTCATAATTAGAGCTATAGAATGGGGATCCAAGTCATGAGCAGCTAGACATTGCCTTATAAAATCTCATTCTAAGCGGTCATAGGCCTTTTCTAAGTCAACTTAAAGAACGAACCAGCCTAACTTACCTTTTTTCTTATGCATGGCATGTAAAACTTCGGAAGCTACAAAAAGGTTAATGTCTGTACCCCTCCCCTGGATAAACCCATTTTGGTTTTTAAAAGACCCAAGCAGGCATATTCGATTTCATTCTGTTTACAAGCACTTTGGTCACAAGTTTATAAATAGTATTACATAGACTAATGGGACGCAGGTGCTTGACATTTTTAGGGTTCAATTGCTTAGGAATCAGGCATATGAGAGCTTGACCGAGGTCGCTCAGAATATTCCCCTCAGCAAACCATTTACGAATAGAATCACAGATTTCTGGCCTAACTATGTGCCATTCCTTTTGAAAGAAGATTGGATGAAAACCATCCAGCCCCGGAGCTTTTTGAGGTTGCATATGAAAAAGAGCATTCCTAATTTCCTAATCGGAGGGAGGGTATGCTAAATTAATTTGGTCCGGGGAAGAGGCTATGGAGTTCTAGTGGAAAGGATCTTACCCTTATTGTACAAGTCAACATAAAAGCCCCTAATTAACTGACCAAGAGAATCGGGATCCGAGACAGGATTCCCACATGAGTCCGTTATGGACATCCTCCTTCAGGAGGAGTGGTTATGGTTAGCAAAGAGTATGGTTCAATGGGTGACGTAATGGGATAGAAATACTGCTTTTTTCCACCGTAGTATTCTTATTAAACGCCATCAAAGCTCTCTGAGAATAATGCTCTATAACATCACAACAATGTTATAAAATTTGAGCAAATATACAAAATTAAGAAAGTAGTAACTAATAAGTGGGAAAAGGAATTGCCATGCATTAAAAAAAGTCAGGTTGTATAGGCAAGTAGGATCTCGCACGAGCAAGCGAAATCTCAATTGAGCGTGTGGTCACTATTAGGATTGTTGCCTCGTAGATCATCTATCCCAAAGCAATCATAAAGTGAAATATACAGTACTCGAAACAACATTTAAGAATCCATGAAAAGATTAACCTTGTCCTAATTTTCCAATAAAGTTCTCATCAAAATCATCCATCACCCAACGTTTTAAGTTAGATTTCAAATAAACTCTGCTATTAAATTTAGATCCAACTTTCAGTTCATTCACTAATTTCAAAATTTCCTACTTCAACGGGTCAAGTCATATTCAAACTAAGCTAAGTTATTTTTAATCTAGAATTATTTTTAATTTAATGTATAATTTCTCTTTTCTTTTGGGAAAAATTGACAAAAATAAGTCAACCTTTGCCCGATTCACCACATTTAAGTCAACCTTTTGAAAATCCAAAGATAATACAAGCTTTGCATCATTTAAGCCAATTTTAGGTTGACCTAAAAGTTCACCTGCTAACCCAAGTAAACAATAGGTTAATGTTTAATTATGATTTTAATTATGATTAATTAACACCATTAACCTAACCTTACCACTAACCACCATTAACCCAACCCCACCACCAACCACCGGTAACCATGGAACCCAAAGACCACCACCACCACTAACCCAACCCTACCACCACCGCCACTAACCCGGTCCCCACCACCACCGGCAACCCAGCCCCACCACCACCAATCCAACCCCCACCACCACCACTAACCCAACCCGGCCCACTACCACCAACCCCGCCCCACCATCACCACCACCAACCCGCCCCCACCAAGATCGAACCCGACCCCACCATCACCGGCAACTATCCCAAAACCACCCAAACCCCAAAACCACCATATCCACCCAAACCCCAAACCACCCCGGCCTAAAAACCACCCTTAACCCCAAAATCCCCGACCTCAAAAACCACCCAAACCCCACCAGAAACCACCCAAACTCCCAACCCCCAACCCAAACCCAAATCCCGAATCCACCATACCCACCCAAAAATCCGAAATCAACCACCTCCCGCACCAAAATCCACCACCTCCTACCAACCCAAACCCATCCATCCACCAAAACCCGAAATTAACCACCTTCTCAATCGCCATAACCACCCACCGCTACCAATCATCCATCAATCCCACCCAAAATCCGACCAACCCCCGCCACTCTCCCCTTCACCAACCTCACCCACCAACTTAAATCGCCACCCCACCACCTCATCAAAAAAAGAAGGAGTTTCGAAACCCAACCGAAGTCAGTGATTGTGGTAGAAGAGAGAGAAGTAATTGATGGCGGTGGTTGGTGGTGGTGCCGCTGAGTGAAGAAGGAGGAGGAGGAATAAAGAGGGAGTAACGTGGGAGGAGAAGAGAGAAAGAGGGAGGAGATCAGAAGTGGCGGGGATGTCGTCGAATGAAGTGGGAGGAGGAGAGAGAGAGAGGGGGAGGAGAGAAGTGGGAGGAGATCAGAAGTGGGAGGAGGAGAGAGAGAGGGGGAGGTGAGAAGTGGGAGGAGATGGAGATTAATTAAAGAAAAAAGGAAAAAAAAATCAGAACATTTTTAACCGGTTGTGAACAAGTTATGGGTAATCTGACCTAAATTTGGCTTAAATGATAGAAAGCTTGTATTATCTTTGGATTTTCAAAAGGTTGACTTAAATGTGGCGAATTGGGCAAAGGTTGGCTTATTTTTGTCAATTTTTCCTTTCTTTTTCTATTGCAACAATTATTACTTTGGGTAGAATTCCACTTTTGGTTGAAAAAACAATTGTTGTTGACAATATTGTCCTTACTTTATCTTACTAAAACCATCATTAATTACTTTGGCTCATAAAGCTGCTTTTACTTTAATTTATTAAGGATTTATTTATCTCCTACTATATACTTCCTCCGTTCCATAATAAGTGAAGCATAGGGATTGAGCACAAGATTTAATAAACATCACTTTCAAAAGCCAAAAAGTCATAAAATACCATTTTCATTATCAAAAGGAGGAGAGAGAAAAGCAAACCACACAAGTTTGTGATGGGTACTCTTGTCATTTTGTCACATTCTTTTTTCCATTTAAGGTATGTTTCACTTATTTTGAAACATTCTAAAATAGTAAGTGTTTCACTTATTATGGAACGGAGGAAGTAGTTAATAAAAAGAGTATCCTTATATTAAACTGTCTATCTTTTTCACTTACTTAAGAACCGTGTCCAAATCCATTGTTATAATAGAAAAGAACGAAAGAAGTAGAAAACAAGCCTTAGATGAAACTAAAGAATCATTGAAAGATCAAAAACATACTTCCTCCGTTCCAAAATTAAGTGAAACACTTCTCTCATTTATGTGAGAGCTTTTTGAGACAAGTGTTTCACTTATTTTGGAACGGAGGAAATAATTTTTTTTAAAGAGAGCAAAAAACTTTAGCTTTGGAGTTTGGAATAAGTAACAAAAAATTGGAAAAAAAATTGTCTACCCACCGGGTAGACTACCCACCATTAATAAAGACTTGTTCAGGCTTGTGATTATGGAATCCAACTCAACATAATTTTTATTTTTTTATTGCTCTATTAGTAATGGGTAGGTGTAGCAATGTCCCAAAAAATTGACCCCATGCTGAATTAAAGACCAACTCAACAATGCAACCTTTTTCCCAACTCCGCACGTCTTTTCATACGTAACAATAGAATTTAAACTACCCTTTCTCTCTCCCTCCAATCTCCATCTATCAGCATTCAGCCGGCCAAAGCTTCCCTCTTATATCTCCCACCTTTCAAACTTCAAACCTTTCCATCACTTTCCACATGCATTTGCCATTTCCCACCTCTTTCTCTCTCCTCTCCCACCTTCCACGTTTTCAAACTTTTAAAATAAAACCAAATTATTCCTCCCCCCACTTCTAAAATTTAAAGCTGTAAAAATTCTGAGTGTCACACAAAGCATGCCACTTTAACCCACCAAAAAAAAGCCTCTCTCTTTCTCTCTCTCCTACCTTCAATGGCTTTTGCCTTTCTCTTTACCCCCCACATCCTTTCTCCTCCCATTTTCTCTCTCCTCATACAAACACACAATGCGCTTTCTCTGTAATGCCGACTCCGCCATTTCAACCTGCAATCCTAACTCGAATCATCATTATCGTCGTAAACACAAACGCCCTGTTAAGTTAACTCGTTTCTCTTACTCCGACCTCGAAACCGCAACAAATGGGTTCTCTCCACTTGCCCTCCTCGGAAAAGGCTCCCACGGAGCCGTTTACCGTGCCGTTCTCAACAACAGCAGCGGTGTCGAATTCACCGCCGCTGTTAAAAAATACACGACCCCAATCATGGAAACCGCCCAGAACGAGATCGACATCCTCTCGAAGATTCACAGCAGAAAGATCGTCAACCTTATCGGGTTCGCCCTTGAGCCACCAAAATTACTGCTCGTAGTCGAGTACATGCCGAACGGCTCCCTATACGAGTACCTTCACCAACACGCAAACCCACCCGGGATGTCAACCCGGGTTCGGTTCGCTTTACAAATAGCGAAAGCGATCCGAACCCTTCATAACAAGTCCGACCCACCCGTCATGCACAGAGATATCAAGTCCTCAAATGTGTTACTCGATGAGAGAGAAAATGCAAGGCTAAGCGATTTTGGTCTTGCTATAAAGGCGCATGTTAAGGATGTTCTTGTTATGTCAACTCCACCAGCGGGAACTCTAGGGTACCTCGACCCTTGCTATCTTGCGCCGGGGGATCTTAGTACCAAGAGTGATGTATTTAGCTTTGGGATTCTTTTGTTAGAGATTATTAGTGGTAGGAAGGCTATAGACGTTGACTATAGTCCTCCTACACTCGTTGACTGGGCCCTACCTTTGATTAAATCTGGTGTTTATGAAGGAATTCTCGACCGTCGGATTGGGTGTTTTGTTGATCGGACGGTGGTTAGGGAATTAGCGTTGTTGGCTGCTAGATGTGTGAGATCAACGGCTGAGAAGCGGCCACCTGTCAAGGAAATTGTTGAGTGTTTGAAGAAAGTATATAGAAGGGTTAAGATTCAAGGGTTTCCTGTTTGGGGTAATCTACGGCGGCGCGTGAGACACGTGGGGAGATCTCAACCGTTTGATGAGTTTGACGGTAGTGATTGGGAGGAGAGTAGAGTGAGGGTACCGAAGTATGGGAGTAGGAAATCGTTGTCGGACAGAAATAGGAAAGTATCCAATGTTGATGGGGATGAAGATGAGATGACACGTGGCGGGCATCGGACTGTTCGATTAAGATCAAAGTCAATAGGTTCTTTTAGGGAGATTTTAAAAGTGGGCCCACGTCTAGAGGCAGGTGTTGATGAGATTAATAATACAACTTTGGTTGTTAAAAGGAGGGCTGTTACAGTAAAAATTTCTTCAGTGAAATTAAGTAAATCAAGGTCGATGAGTATGTTATACAGTGGTAAAAATGGAGTTGAGGGTAAAAATAGTCTAAGGAATCCTCAGGCTAAGGAGCTGGAAGTGTTTCCATTGTTAGTAACTTGTAATAGTAGAAAAAATTATAGACCTTAATTTGTAAACTAAGCGAAGTATATGTATGTGTCCTGTGTTGTGTTTCTTACATATACAGATATACTCGGATATATTTAGAAATAATTTGTGTTTAAAATCAAATTTTTGAATTGCATTTATCATTTTCCTTAGATAGATGTGTAACATTTTGTGACTTAATAAATGGCTAAATGTATATGTATATTGACAATATTGTGGAGTGTGTTGTAACTTTAGTTGTGTAATACTAGATCCTAATATTTTAAACTAAAGGAGCTATGATTTGTGTGGGCTTTGAAGACTTTAATGTTATAACTGCCTGCTTTTGCAGTCAAAGATTCTACAGCTGCAGCTGCAGCTGCAGCTGCAGATATATCAATGAATAGGCAGCTGCAGATATATCAATGAATAGGACCAGCATGTTTTTTCAATTATTGTTATATTAGTGTGCGCTTTGCTCTGATAATAACTTTAAAGAAGTATTACATGTTCTTGATTTTTTTTAGATTCTAAGAATGTGTAGATCTGCAATCAAAAGCACCGAATATATAAAGGGGCTTCCATGTTGACTACAAACTTAGATAATTCTTGTAGCAGTGGATCTGGATGTGTTTACTTACTTTTATGTTTCTCAACTAGCAGTGGGAGTGTTTACCTACTTTTATGTTTCTCAACTAGTAGTGGGTGTGTGTACCTACCTTTATCTTTCTCAATAGTAGTATGGGAATAAGATGATGGTACATGATGGGACCAAGTTATGTGCGATTATAGGGTGTTGAGAAGTCGCGTTTTCTTAGGTTTAAGGCTTTTTAAGAAGGAGAGTTTTACTTAATCTAAACCTTAGTGTGGAGAAGAGGGAGTTATGATGAATTTGCGATATTAGAGGAGATTTAAGGACATTTTGTGGTTCTATATGCTCTTGATCATTCACAGGTGGATTAAGCTCACAAAGTTCCTTGAAGTCTAGATTTTGATGGTTGTCATCCAAGTTCATCTTGTGGCTCTACAACATTGTTGGCCCACCATGGGCGTTGAAGAGCCCGCCTCGGTGTTAGTAGAGAAAATCATATCCTCGGGCGAGCGAGCAAATGCCCGAGCCGGGCACCTCACTCCCACGACTCGCGCACATCGATTGAAGGTCGAAGATAGGCGGCACCAAGTGCCCGACTCGCGCGCTGGACCTGCGCGACTCGCGCGACGCGAGCGAAGGCAATGGCTTGACAGTAATGGGTGCCCGACTCGCGCGATGGACCTGCGCGACCCGCGCACTGCGAGCGAGGAGAGTATTTCTTGGCAGCATTGAAGGCCCGACTCGCGCGCCATAGATGCCCGACTCGCGCACTTCGACGCGGCTGCGATTCTTCGGCAATTCTCGGCTTTCCTTAGGTTTTATTAATGAAAAACGTTTTTGTTTTGGGGAGATCTTGTAATTTCTGAACTAAATTAGAGAGGAGATGAAGAGAAGTGGGGAGAGGAGAGCTGAAATGTAGACCTTGGAGTGGCAAGCTTGAGGGGAGAGCTCCTCTCCTCATCCTTCCTTCTTCATGATTCTCTTTTCATCTTTCCTTCTTCGTTCCTCTTTGTTCTTCATTTCTTAGTTCTTTGTTTTTCATTTCTTAGTTTAGTTTTTTAGGGATTTCAAATATGGGTTTGGTTTTTGCTATCGGATTGTAGCTTGAACTGTTCTTGGATCAATTAACATGAAGCTTCAACCGTTATTGTGAGATCTTTCCTCTCTTTCTCTTTTCCTTGATTATGGTTCAATTTCTATGCTTGTGTTTTATGATTGTTGCATAATTATGCTAGGAACGTTACTAGTTTGATTGTGTAATTAATCTAATGCTAGATTTAAGAATAGAATCGGATTGTTTTATTCTTTTATCGATTTGTAGCAAACTAGGGAGTAATTCAGATGCTGATCATCTTGGTTATTACTTAGGGAAATTGAATCAACTGTTGAATGTTTATCGCTTGTATGACATTAGCAGGTCTGTTGGTTCTCTGTGTTTATTGCTTTGCTATTGGATTGAACTTAGACGCGGATCGGACTAGGTTATCCTTTAGTTAGGGTTTTATAGTCACGGCGATCGTGCTATTCAACTAAGAATAAGGAGAACACGAGATTAATTCTCGGCAATAGATAATTATGAAATTAATTAGAGTGGAGGTTCAAGGATCGATAATGAGTTGAAGTGAATGTTAATCGGATTCAAGATCTTCCTATAATTGATTTCTCATTTTGTTTATATGCTAGTTAGTTGTAGTTTAGTTATAAATCAACTTGAAACCCCCCTTTGTAATTATTATTAGGTTTCTCGGCCCTTAGCTTAATCTAGGTTTCGAATCACGCCGAATATAAACTCGTCCCTTGTTTCCCTACAAGGATACGACCCCTACTTCCATTATACTACCTTAGTGTAGAAGAGAGTAGGAGAAATTTTATCTTTGGACCGGGCGCGGTGTACAACGACACACCGCGTCCCGCCAAATTTTGGCGCCGTTGCCGGGAAACGGTGTTACTTGTTTGTGTTTTGCGTGATTTTTGGATGGTATTGTTTGTGCTCTTTGTTTTTGGTTGGCCACTTATATGAAGAATTCCCTTTTTGTTTGAGTTTCTAGTTTTCATCTTCCATTGAGCTCTATGTATTTCACTTTCGTATTTTGGACAAGAAGCATGGAACTTGTTGCTTTAACTCTCTTGGGAATGGTTGATTGACTCATACTCTATATCTTGGTTATTGTCTAGCTTTAAATATTGATATTAATGGTCATGACTTGGATTAGCTAGGAGTACTACTAGTTGATGTTTGTTGTTGACTTAATGCTAGGTTTTGGGATATAATCTGATATTATATGCTCAACCATGATGTAGTAAGCTAGGCACTAACAATGCATTGCAAGAGTCCTTCTCAATCAATTTTGCAGGTATTTGAAGTGGAGATTGACATGGAACCACCATTGTCACACATGGAGCACAATCCCACGATTGAGCTTAAGGTATTAAGTCGAGCTCACGACTTTAAACAACGGCGCTTCTCGGGAGGCAACCCGAGACCCCTTTTATTTTCTTTCTTTTCCTTTATTTTCTCATCAAATTTCCACCACCACAACAAATTTTATTTCACCCACCGCCCACCCACTAAAACGAACCACAACACATCTTAATCCGCTTTGAGCCCAAGTCCACAAAAGAAAACCCGTTGGGAGGAGTTCAATAGCTAGGAGTTGGTAACGCTAGAGGGTTGAGATTGTTAATGAATCTTTTCGATCTCTTGAGCTAGTTGAAAATCTCACAAATTCAAAACTTTTGAATTTTTTTTTTTTTTTTTTGAATTTGTCATTTGTTTGAGTGATTCGAGGGAGAGGGTTGTGAGTTGGTTTATGAGATTTGAGTTGGTGTTGTTAAGAAATTTGAGTTTGACGGATTGTTTGGTCATGAGTCTTGAGCATTCGATCTTCGATTTACTCGATTTTCTATTTCCCCCCATTTTCGGTTTCCTTTTTCTTCTCATTGTCGTCACATTGAGGACAATGTGTAGTTTAAGTAGGGGGAGGGTTTTCTCATTCTCATGTATCTATGTTGTATTTATTTCAATTTGAAAAAAAAAAAAAATGAAAAAAAAAATGAAAAAACAAAATAAAAAAAAAAATGAATGATGAAATGAATCCCGCTGAGTTGAAAACCCGCAAGGGTGGGCGACTCAGGCAAAAATTGGGGGCCCGGATAGGTTGAAAACCCGAAAGGGCAACCTATGCACAAAAGTGGCTTATATTGAGCGGGTAAGTTGGTGAGATGAAAAAAAAGAAATGTGAGAAGCTAGGATGAAAACCCGAAAGGGCTCCTAGGCAAAATGAGAGATTAAGAGAGAATTATGTATTTTGAAGACTCATTTGCCGGAGATTTGTTTTGGCTTTTACTTTCTTTTGGTTGATTGTTTTTGGGAGTAAGCATGGAATTTATCCCTTTTTGTCTTTGTTCCATGGCTTGCTTATTTAGGTTGGTTGTAGTAGTAGTAGTAGTTTATCTTTTGAGGTTTTAGGCGAGTTGTCACTTTAATGGTGGCGTTGGAGTGAGTTCAACTCCTTTGAGATCCTTCAGGATTTGAGCTCACATTTTGGTTGCCGTTTGGTGATTATTGTTGTCGCGTCTGTATTTCTGATAGTAGCTTGAAGCTAAGTGTGGGGGAGTCATTATCCTTTACGTTTAGGTTTTGAGCGTATTTCGTTTGGATGTGATGATGATGATCTAGGATGGAGAGATAAGGGGAGTAGTGAAAGGTGAGCAATGGTTTGGAAGGGGTGCCTCATTGACCTTTATTTTGAGTTTACTCGAGGTCGAGTAAAGTTCAAGTGTGGGGGTATTTGATGGGACCAAGTTATGTGCGATTATAGGGTGTTGAGAAGTCCATTTTTACTAAGGTTTAAGCTTTAAGAAGGAGAGTTTTACTAATCTAAACCTTAGTGTGGAGAAGAGGGAGTTATGATGAATTTGCGATATTAGAGGAGATTTAAGGACATTTTGTGGTTCTATATGCTCTTGATCATTCACAGGTGGATTAAGCTCACAAAGTTCCTTGAAGTCTAGATTTTGATGGTTGTCATCCAAGTTCATCTTGTGGCTCTACAACATTGTTGGCCCACCATGGGCGTTGAAGAGCCCGCCTCGGTGTTAGTAGAGAAAATCATATCCTGGGCAGCAGCAAATGCCCGAGCTGGGCACCTCACTCCCACGACTCGCGCACATCGATTGAAGGCCGAAGATAGGCGGCACCAAGTGCCCGACTCGCGCGCCGGACCTGCGCGCGCCTCGCGCGACGCGAGCGAAGGCAATGGCTTGACAGTAATGGGTGCCCGACTCGCGCGATGGACTGCGCGACCCGCGCACTGCGAGCGAGGAGAGTATTTCTTGGCAGCATTGAAGGCCCGACTCGCGCGCCATAGATGCCCGACTCGCGCACTTCGACGCGGCTGCGATTCTTCGGCAATTCTCAGCTTTCCTTAGGTTTTATTAATGAAAAAACGTTTTGTTTTGGGGAGATCTTGTAATTTCTGAACTAAATTAGAGAGGAGATGAAGAGAAGTGGGGAGAGGAGAGCTGAAATGTAGACCTTGGAGTGGCAAGCTTGAGGGGAGAGCTCCTCTCCTCATCCTTCCTTCTTCATGATTCTCTTTTCATCTTTCCTTCTTCGTTCCTCTTTGTTCTTCATTTCTTAGTTCTTTGTTTTTCATTTCTTAGTTTAGTTTTTTAGGGATTTCAAATATGGGTTTGGTTTTTGCTATCGGATTGTAGCTTGAACTGTTCTTGGATCAATTAACATGAAGCTTCAACCGTTATTGTGAGATCTTTCCTCTCTTTCTCTTTTCCTTGATTATGGTTCAATTTCTATGCTTGTGTTTTATGATTGTTGCATAATTATGCTAGGAACGTTACTAGTTTGATTGTGTAATTAATCTAATGCTAGATTTAAGAATAGAATCGGATTGTTTTATTCTTTTATCGATTTGTAGCAAACTAGGGAGTAATTCAGATGCTGATCATCTTGGTTATTACTTAGGGAAATTGAATCAACTGTTGAATGTTTATCGCTTGTATGACATTAGCAGGTCTGTTGGTTCTCTGTGTTTATTGCTGCTATTGGATTGAACTTAGACGCAGATCGGACTAGGTTATCCTTTAGTTAGGGTTTTATAGTCACGCTGATCGTGCTATTCAACTAAGAATAAGGAGAACACGAGATTAATTCTCGGCAATAGATAATTATGAAATTAATTAGAGTGGAGGTTCAAGGATCGATAATGAGTTGAAGTGAATGTTAATCGGATTCAAGATCTTCCTATAATTGATTTCTCATTTTGTTTATATGCTAGTTAGTTGTAGTTTAGTTATAAATCAACTTGAAACCCCCCTTTGTAATTATTATTAGGTTTCTCGGCCCTTAGCTTAATCTAGGTTTCGAATCACACTGAATATAAACTCGTCCCTGTTTCCCTGCGGATACGACCCCTACTTCCATTATACTACCTTAGTGTAGAAGAGAGTAGGAGAAATTTTATCTTTGGACCGGGCGCGGTGTACAACGACACACCCGCGTCCTGCCAGTACACAATAGATATTTGCCTCATATTCATACAAGATGAAGTATAACTTAGTGAACAATCATGTTTGCAACCTAGCTAATTGGTAGCTTAATTATCTTCTCGAAAAAATATGACCTACAAAATATAGGGAAAAAAATTGATGGACAATACTACAAATTTCATAATCATATGATCAATCTTTTAAGGAATTGCAATCTTGTCAAGGATTGAGTTAATACCAACCAAGCTCGCTAGTGATCACTTGTTCATCTTGAATATCAATATTACGGATATTGAGATTAAAAGTACGAAAAAAAAACGTTACATAAAATAGTAAGTTTCGACAATCAAATTAGGTGAAGTAAAGTGGCCTATATATATAGATTGAATGCAAAGTAGCAATCGATTGACTTTTACTGTAGGATTTATGCCTTGAATCTGTTCGAGGATTTGCATGTTCGCAGGCCCGCCCGGTCAAGTCGGACGTGTGCCGCCCGACCGGGCGGGTCGAAGGTCCAAGCTGTTGCTTGGAAGATGGGCGCCCGATGGCGTCAGACGTGGTCGTCCGATCGGGAGAGCGACCGATCTCTATCGGGCGTGCGACCGGGCGATGATCACCCGATCGGGTCCGAGAACATTCTTCGTCTGGTAAAGTGGACCGCACGATCGGTTTAATGATGTGCGGAAACGTGTTTTCCGAAATTGCTTATAAGTAGGTTTTAAACCTAGTTTATTTAATTGACGATTAAGTCATTAATCACCTCTGTAATTCTGGTTATTCTTCTCATCAATAATATTATTCTCTCTCTGCCCGTGGACGTAGCCAACACTCTGTTGGTGAACCACGTTAAATCTGTGTGTGATTATTCTTTGTTTTGCATTCAATATTTGTTCTTTCTCACATCTGTCATAACAAATTGGTATCAAGAGCTTTGTGTTCGATCCGGGTGAGGAAGATGTCTGGGATGAATGTGAAAATTGATAAATTCACTGGGAGAAACAGTTTCAGTCTGTGGCAAATCAAGATGCGGGCTTTACTGAAGCAACAAGGGTTGTGGGCACCGTTGGCAAAGAAGTCATCGGATACAGAAACCGCTGAGATGGCCGTTCTGGAGGAGAAGGCACATTCAACGATTATGTTGTGTCTTTCTGACGACATAATTACTGAGCTTGCGGAGTAGGAAACCGTCGCCGGTCTGTGGTTGAAGTTGGAGAGTTTGTATATGACAAAATCTCTAACCAACAAGTTGTTTTTGAAGCAACGTCTGTTCAGCGTGCGTATGCAGGAAGGTATGTCTCTGAGGGACCATCTAGATAAATTGAATACTATCTTGCTAGATCTTCGTAATATTGATGTTAAAGTAGATGATGAGGATGCTGCTTTAATTCTGTTAGTATATTTGCCTTTATCGTATGAGAATTTTGTGGATTCTTTTATTGTTGGGAAAGATAGTCTGTCATTAGAAGAAGTAAGATCTGCTCTTCATACTAGAGAAGTCCGTCATCAGGCATCTGGTTCTGGTACTGAAAATCAGACATCTGGATTAATTGTCACTAGGGGTAAGGGACAGGGAAAATCTGGTAAAAAGAAATCGAACCATAAAAATTCGAATTCTAAGGGTCCTAAACCTAATGATGTCTGTAATTACTGTAAGGAAAAGGGGCATTGGAAAAATGAATGTCCTAAGAAAAAGAAGCAGCAGGACAAGAATTAAGGTTCTGCTGCTCTGTGGCAGAAACTAATGGTAATTCTGAGGAAGATCTGACCCTAGTTGTTAATAACCAGTCACATTATAAGGATGTCTGGGTTCTTGATTCTGGGGCATCGTATCATATTAGTCCCTGCAGGGAGTGGTTTTCAACTTATGAGCAGATAGATGGGGGCAGTGTTTTTATGGCCAACAGTGCTGCCTGTAAAGTAGTTGGAATAGGCTCCATCAGATTGAGGACTCATGATGGTACATTCTGTACCTTGAACGAAGTTAGGCATGTTCCACTGATGACAAAGAATCTGATATCTTTGAGTCTTCTTGACAGTAGAGGTTTCAGTTTTCAAGGTGAAGGTGGAGTTATGAGTGTCTGCAAGGGTTCGAAGGTAGTTCTGAAAGGTATTAAAAATGGTACCTCACTACCTTGTATTTTCTTCAAGGTTCTACTGTGACAGGTTATGCTGCTGTTGCATCATCTGAGGTTCCCAAGGGGGATATGACCAAGTTGTGGCATAGGAGGCTTGGACATATGGGTGAAAGGGGGATGTAAATTCTGTCAAAAAGGGATCTTCTGTGTGGGCACAAGGTGCAGGATCTAGAGTTCTGTGAGCATTGTGTATTTGGGAAGCTTCATCGCAGCAAGTTTCCAAAGGCTGTGCATACTACAAAGGGCACACTTGATTATATTCACTCTGATTGTTGGGGTCCTTCCCGAGTTGAGTCTATTGGAGGTCATAGGTACTTTGTGTCGATGATCGATGATTATTCAATGATGACTTGGGTAATTATGATGAAGCATAAAAGTGAGGCTTTCGTGAACTTCAAGCAGTGGAAGGCTTTGGTGGAAAATCAAGCTGAAAGAAAGATCAAAAGGCTGCGTACTGATAATGGTCTGGAATTCTGTTGGTCTGAGTTTAATGAGTTCTGCAAAATGAAGGCATTGCTCGCCATCATACTGTCAAGAATACTCCACAACAGAACGGGGTAGCAGAACGCATGAATCAGACACTGTTGGAGAGAGCGAGGTGCATGCTCTCTAATGCTGGGTTACCTAGAAGATTTTAGACAGAAGCTGTAAGTACAGCTTGCCATCTGATCAACCGTGGACCTCATACTGGTATTGATTGTAAAACACCTTATGAGGTGTGGTCTGGTAAGCCTGCAGATTATTCTTTGTTGAGAGTTTTTGGTTCTACTGTTTATTATCATGTAAGTGAGGGTAAATTAGAACCTAGAGCTAAGAAGGGTGTATTTGTGGGTTATGGAAGTGGAGTCAAGGGCTATAGAATCTGGTCACCTTCTGAGAGTCGAGTTATACTTAGTAGAAGTGTAATATTTGATGAAAATTCTATGCTTAACCCCACTGTGAAGTCCATGGTGGTGTCTGTTGATAGTAATGTTGATAAACAGGTGGAGCTGCAAGTCACTCATGATGAGAGTGAATCACACATCTTCTAGTCATCAATATGCCTCATCTGAAGCACATCGAACTAGCATAGCACTTGATAGAGCTAGAAGAGTTGGTGTGGGACCTCCTAGGAGGTATGGTTTTGAGGATATAGTTGCTTATGCACTGCAGGTTGCTGAGGAGGTGGAGGTAGATACTCATGAGCCATCCACCTACAAGGAAGCTGTCTCAGGTAGTGAGTCTGCTCAATGGATCGCTGCTATGGGAGATGAAATGGAGTCTCTGGATAAGAATCAAACTTGGGAGCTAGTTAAACGTCCCAAGGAGAGAAAAATTGTCACCTGCAAATGGGTTTTCAAGAAGAAGGATCTACTGAGGGGGTCAAGTATAAAGCTCGGGTTGTTGCAAGAGGGTTCACTCAAAGGGAAGGGGTTGATTATAATGAGATTTTCTCACCAGTGGTCAGACACACTTCCATCAGGGTGCTACTAGCAATAGTTGCACATCAGGATCTTGAACTTGAGCAACTAGATGTGAAAATAGCTTTCCTACATGGAGAGTTGGAAGAAGGGATTTATATGACTCAGCCAGATGGGTTCCAAGTTCCTGATAAAGAAGACTATGTTTGCAGACTGAAGAAGTCCTTGTATGGGCTAAAGCAGTCTCCTAGGCAGTGGTATAAAAGGTTTGACAACTATATGATTGAGTTGGGCTATAACAGGAGTCTGTATGATTGTTGTGTGTATCACAACAAGCTGGGTGATGAATCATGGATTTATTTGGTCCTGTATGTAGATGATATGCTCATAGCCGCAAAGTCCAAGTCTCGATATTCGAGAGGTTGAAGGGTCTTCTCGAGCTTGAGTTTGAGATGATGGATTTGGGTGCTTTGTGAAAAGATTTTGGGGATGGAGATTTATAGGAAAAGAGATCGAGAGGAAGCTTTTCTTGTCACGAAAAGGCTACATTCGAAGATTTTGTCAAGGTTTGGCATGTCACCAGCTAAGCCTATAGATACTCCAAGTGCCTCCAATAATCATTTGGCTGTTGCTTTTGCACCCAAGTCTGCTGAGGAGAAGGAGTACATCAGTCGGGTTCCCTATGCTAGTGCAGTAGGGAGTCTGATGTATGCTATGGTCCGCACTAGGCCTGGATCTTACACATGCAATCGGTGTTGTTAGTAGGTTCATGGGTGATCCCGGTAAGGAGCATTAGCGGGCGATCAGAGGATTTTTCGTTACCTTCGAGGTACGTCTAATGTTGGTCTCATTTATGGGAATGATACTCAGTGTTTAGTTACTGGTTATTCTGATTCTGATTATGCTGGAGATGTAGACAGTAGAAGGTCTATGACTGGTTATGTATTTACTTTTGGTGGCTCTGTTCTTAGTTGGAAGGCAACTTTGCAGGCTACAGTTACTTTGTCTACTACTGAAGCAGAGTACATGGCATTGACAGCAGCTGCTAAAGAGGGAATATAGTTAAAGGGGCTAGTCAGTGATCTTGGTTTGCATCACGATCAGGCTATTGTGTATTGTGACAGTTTGAGTGCAATATGCTTAGTCAAGGATCAAATCCATCATGAGAGGACTAAGCACATTGATGTGAGATATCATTTTCTGAGGAGTGAGAAGAGGGTTAAGGTGAAGAAGGTAGGTACTGCTGATAATCCTGCTGATAAGTTCACTAAACCTGTTCCGCAGAGTAAGTTTCAACATTGTTTGAACTTGCTCAATGTTCGTGGTTGTTAATTGCCCTTTGGGGCAAGTCTGGGGCCTTTAGGGGCTAATCTGGTGTCCTTAAGGGACAAATCTGGTCTGGTTGTCTTTCGGGGCAAATCTAGTTGCAGGGAGAATCTGGGCATTGTGTTCAATGCGTCTGTTATCTGGTTTCTAGTTTGTTGTGAGAGGATTCAAGTCAAGGTGGAGATTTGTAGGATTTATGCCTTGAATCTGTTCGAGGATTTGCATGTTCGCAGGCCCGCCCGGTCAAGTCGGGTGTGTGCCGCCCGACCGGGCGGGGTCGAAGGTCCAAGCTGTTGCTTGGAAGCTGGGCGCCCGATGGCGTCCGGCGACCGATCTCGATTGGGCGTACGACCGGGCGATGATCGTCCGATCGGGCCCGAGAACATTCTACGTCTGGTAAAGTGGACCGCCCGACCCAATCGGGGGGAGGTTTAATGAGGCGCGGAAACGCGTTTTCCGAAATTGCTTATAAATAGGTTTTAAACCTAGTTTATTTAATTGACGATTAAGTCATTAATCACCTCTGTAATTCTGGCTATTCTTCTCATCAATAATATTATTCTCTCTCCGCCCGTGGACGTAGCCAACACTCTGTTGGTTAACCACGTTAAATCTGTGTGTGATTATTCTTTGTTTTGCGTTCAATATTTGTTCTTTCTCACATCTGTCATAACATTTACTATTCTGAATGATCAGACCAACCGCTGATGAAGGAGTTTTGTCACCCTCTCTTTTCCATGATAACGACTAAAATCATGGTTTTTGCTACATTAAGCAAGTTGTTGTTGTTCTTATTCTTATTTCTTTGGATAAGTCATGGAGCTAAGCAAGAGTTTTGTGGTTCATGATGTTAGGAATATATCATTGGACCACGTTCCTGATAATTGATAAGGGTAACTTGTTAGTAGAAACAATGCAGTTATAGTGGAATCCAAAGTTAATTAATGTAGAAAGCCAATACACAATGACTCAGTCATCAATGGTTGTTTGGATGTATTCTTAATAAATTTCCTTGTTATATTGATTCGGTTTCATCTGTCCTTATTCTTTTACTAGTCACTATACGTTTGCAAATTACGAGTAATTCAACAAATTTGTAGTTTTCATAGGGAAGATGAAGGAGAAGTAGATCTTTTCAAGGATTTGCTGCAATGAATCTGACAATTTCAACCAAGATTAGAAAAGACATGAGGGTTGCATCCGAACTTCCGAAGTATATTTCTAATCAAATATTTCGCCTCCAAGCCAAGTCTACATTTGCATCCTACACCCTCTCACATGCATTCTCCACTTATTAATTTATAGTTATATGCTCATGTGCTCTGTACATGATGTTAGGATAATTGAGGGCGTGTACCATACTATTGTACACTAGGATTTATAGTGAATGAACTCTACTTGATTTTCATTGACATATAGTCATATAGATTTATGTTTGTTTAATTTTTCCAATAATTATTCTGTCAAACTAATAGTAGTAAAAATTGTTCTGACTGTACTATATTTTGACTGCACTTCTATGGTATTAAGTAATATATTTTATCTGCATTATTCTTCCTTGTGAAAAAATGTACTAATTACTAAAAGTATAAAAAAAGAGAGAGAGAATAGGTGACAAAAGACGTTTAATCCAATAATCTATCGTGCACGAAATAGAAACTTTGAAGTTCAGATCAGAAGTTTCTAATTCCATTTTGCATAATCCATTTTCATAACAACCTTTAAAAGTTAACCAATCTATTTTTTTAATTAGACTTTGTAATTGAAATTGTCATGATACATATGAATAGAGCGATCAAGAATCACACTATATGAGTTATATTGATGACTAACTCTTTAAGTACCAATTCGTTCTTTAATTTAAACTAGTTTTTAGTCCCGGGCTATTCCCCGGGTAATTATATATTTAATTTATTAATATTTTACTTTAAAATGATAACATCAAGTATCAGTTGGTTTAGTGGTTATTAAGACTTTAGTATATATGCTTGTGTTGTGATCATGGGGTCGAATTTTATAAAATACATCTACTACTTTTTTAATTGTATGTTGATTACATGTAGTTAAACCCTCTAAAAAAAGAACGCCTTTTAATATATTAGTATAGAGGTTATATATAGCTTTAATATAACTTATAACTTCGAAGAACTGTTACTTAATAAACTAGAGATGCTAACATATACACTTCCGCAATAATTACTTCAATTAATTCTTGCAATAGGTTATCTATTATTTAAGGAATATGAGGCTCCATTTGGTTAGATAAAAACATCTTTCTATGATAAGTGTTTTTCAAGAAACAACATTTTTTAAAGGGAAACTACAATTATAAATTAGTTTTCCTTATATTTGAATGAGAGGAGGATAATGTAGAGGAAGCAAAGAAGAAATTGCATAATAGGGAGGAAAATATGGCATTGTATCCTTCCTTTATGATTATAAAAATTTTCCATCATTGTGAGAAATATTTACCATCCTTTATAAACCAAACATAGAAACATGGAAAGATTACTTTTTTGAGATTTTTTTAGCCCAACTAAACACTCGCTCTCTTAGTCAATACTCAATAATCGACACGGTTTTTTTTTACTAGAACCAAGAAAAAAGTGAAAAAGTAGGAGAGAGATAAGAGAAATTATGAAAAGTGGGGAGTGAGAAGTACAAAAAGTAAATTAAAAAATAGATGAGAGAGAAAAATGGGTAGGTGAAGGTTTAAAGTGGGATAATTCATTTGGTGAGGGACCACATGAGGGACAAAATGATTGGGCATTTTACCTTATATAGATAAAGCAACATTAACAGAACTATTAAAAAACGACCCAAAAAGAAAAGTGTGTAGATTAAAAAGGAACGGGGTAGTATGATCTAAAGACTTAGGCTTTGTTTAGTTCACCTTATATTTACTGATCTGAACTTATTTGATCTGATCTGAACTTATTTTTTCTGATATGATCTGATCTGAACTTATCTGATCTGATCTGAACTTATCTGATCTAATCTGAACTTAACTTTTATAAAACATATCATTACTAATATTATTACTTTGTATTTCATGACTAGTATTACTATTACTATCATTTTATTACTATGCACAACTTTTAATAATGATAATAGCAACAACAACGACAACATCAACAATAATAATAATAATAATAATAATAATAATGATAATAATAATAATAATAGCATAATATTTTTTTTAAAAGAACACATAATATATGAACATAATATTAAAAATAAAAGAACACATATTTTAGGTTAAAAAGATATATTGTTTATGGTAAAAAGAACATATTGTTCATGTCTAAGGTCCGTTTATAATAAGAATTTAGGTAGTAATGAAAGAACATATAATGATAATAAAAAAAGGAACATATATTGAAAGAGCACACAAAATATATTTAAAGAACACGTTCTAAAAATAAAAGATAGATGTCCCCTCAAAAAAAAAAAAAAAGATAGATGTTATTTTTATATTGATGACATGTTTGGATTTAACTAACAACATTTTTTCGTTATATCAATCAAGTGTTCTTTTTTCATTATAAATAAACCTATAAATATATATAATCATATGATCTTGAACAAAATTGTTAAATATCCTTCTTATATCGTTGTCCTGTTCTATATAAACTTTGTTTTTAAAGATAAGTTGAAATCCCGTGTAGGGGGAAATTTGAAGGTGATGCTAATTCCATTAAGTTATCCCTTGCTACTCATGTTTTATATAAACTAGTAACATATAATTTATATTATTCTACCAAAACTGTTAAAAAAATAAACATCATATACTATTATCATGTTCTTTACCTGTACAACATCAAAAAGAACATTGCATATCAAAATTGTTTATTAGAACAAATATAAAAAAGAACACGTACAAATGCCAAAATAACATTCTTCTTCTTGAACACAAATAGCTTGAAATAGTGATATAATGACATTTATAATAATAGCAACGACATTAATAATAATTACCAATATTAATAATTAATAAGTACAACAACGACAATTATAATAATAATCCTTTTGAACAAATGTACTAGTAAATAGTAGCAGTACTAATAGTAATAATAATAATAATAATAATAATAATAATAATAATAATAATAATAATAACAATAATAATAACATTAATAATAATAATAATAATAATAATAATAATAATAATAATAATAATAATAATAATAATAATAATAATAATAATAATAATAATAATTATAATAATAATAATAATAATAGCGTTAGTAATACTAATAATCATCATAATTATCATGATACCAATAACAATGATAACAACAATTATCCCCCTCTCTCTTTTTCTCTCTCTCAAACCCTAGCCTCCCCTACCCCTTCTTCATCAATTAGGGGCTGCCATGGATGATTTCATCCATGGTAAGCCCCTTTTTCCCTTTTATTTTCAGTTTTTAGTTCATTTTCTTGTTTTGTTTAATAAAGCAGTATCTCTTTATGAGATTTTCTCAAACCCTGTTATGGGGTTTTTAGTTTATGTTTTGGAAATCTCCTTCTCCCCTATGGGAGTTGTGAGTATGGCTCTTTTGTTTTTAGGTATGAGAAATTATTCTCATCAGATGAAGTTCGAGACTCAACATGAAGGTATTGGAATCTCGGATGCGGTCAACCTGACTCGATCAAGAATGTTCTTCCCAAACTATATCAGAATGATAGACTTCCTCATCAATAGCTGCTTGATTCAGCAAATACAAGGGGGTTGCGCTGTATTGCTCGATCTGGTTCATTGTAGTTTCTTCGACGACGAATTTGATTTAGTCTTGTTTAATTGTATCTTGTTTTTTTAATACCTATTGTAGATGTCGTTTGGTCTTCAATTAATGAAATTTCTCTTTCAAAAAAAAAATGATAACAACAATTATAATAACAATAATAATAAGTTTTTAAATATAAGCATGATATGAACTTATTTGATCTAATCTGATTTGAAATAAGTAAATATAAGGTGAACTGAACATAGCCTTAAGCTATGTTTGTAATCCTCCCTGAAAAAAAAGTGATGGTTGTAATTGGGAGTACAAAGGCCGCACTCGTGCAAAGAATTCAAAATTATAGAACTTTTTTGGGTGAGGGTGTTGCATGAGATAATCGAGGAGGCCCATGTTAAAATAGTGAAAGACTATTATTGGATTGTAGCCCAATTGCGCAAATGGTGCCCAACTAAAGCAGGCTACTTATTTTTATTGCTTGATGAGCAGATCCATAGCCCAATGACCCTTGATATATTTGAATTGGGTCTAATTTGTAGTACTGCAGAAGCTGGTCCATTAATTATATACGGATGACATAAACAATGTCCAGTCACAGTCTATGGTTCAGCCTTTGCGTCTTTAGCCTAGTCCTCCCTGAGCAGCGATAGTTACCGGTCAAGCGAAATAAATGCCTAAGTCATAACCTTGCATTACTACCTAACGATTTTTTTTAGGAACTAACAAGTATATTATATGTGTAATGTACGAAATATTTGTCATGTTAAAGGAGTGAGACAGAAATAAGAGATGAAAAAATAGGTTCTATTTGAATAGTTGAAGCTTAGAGTCAATGATATATTAGAGATTGGACAATATTACAAAGATGAGTAAGAGCATGGCTACTCGTGCTATATATAAACATGCTATCCTTTTCTTACATCAACTTTCTCACTCTTCCTCAAGAAATTTGCCATGAGTTGCGACCCAATTCACCAAATACATTCCACTCATGAGTCATGACTCAATTCACTAAATACATCTCAGAAATACATGTTTTGTCATGATTATAAGATAATTTAATTTATTCCTTGGCTCATACCTAAATTTCATTGAAAATGGAGTACATGATTGGGAATGCACTGATAATGGAAATACGTGAGGTTTAGAAATACAATCTGACTTGCGTGGACCCGGTGCATGTTAACATTAGTGTGCACCATGCCAAAAGCACGTATCATTTCCGAACAACCCACTATATCGTTCAGAAACTCACTATATCATGCAGAAACCCACTATATCATTCAGAAACATACTATATCATGCAGAAACTACCTTATTTCTAAACAATCCACTTTATCATTTAGAAACCCCATTATATCGTGAAGAAACTCATTATATTATTTAGAAACATACTATATCATGCAGAAACTATATCATTTCTGAACAATCCACTATATCATGCATACACTCAATATATCATTTCAGACACTCAACTAGTTGTTGGCTCGGGCGATGCCCCTAATAATTTATCAATGTGAATTTGAAGTTTTGAATCAAACACTTGAGTAAAGTAGGAAAAAAAAGAGTTATATGCATTGGATTGTGCATAGGAAGTGATCTTCCAATTCCTATTAAATTTTCTACATAGTAAATTATAATATGAATTATTCATCAATATAACCTCGCCTTCAAGAGAGTACATATATATAAATATATAATTACTTATAAAAAATATAATACGATCTTTTTTTAGATGTAGGTTAATATGTAAGGATACAACTGATGCAATGAAATGGTGTAGTGGTGTTAATTACGGTGGTTATAAAAAAGTGAAGAGTTTTTTTTAATAAAAGATTGTTGAAAAGTAGGACACGCTATTATTAACAATAGCTTAATGAGTATTGATATATACATTTGTATTTAATTGTCTTAAAAATAGAAAATTATTTTGTCTTTATATATATTCTTTTTCCCATAAAGACCAATATGAGATAATAGAGTAGTTGGTTAGTGCATTTGTATCTCAAATGAGAGGTCATGGGTTCGAGTCTTATAACACACATTTTTATTGTTTTAATGAGTATTAATATATACATTTGTATTTAATTGTCTTAAAAATAGAAAATTATCTTGTCTTTAAATATATTATTTTTCCCATAATGACCAATATGAGATAATAGAGTAGTTGGTTAGTGCATTTGTATATCAAACGAGAGGTCATAGGTTCGAGTCTTATAACACACATTTTTATTGTTTAATATTTCTCATTTAATTGTGTGGGGGAGGGAGAGTACATGTGGCAGCATGGCATATTTTTGCCTTGGGTTTTAGATATATATATAGATATATCATGTAGAAACTACATCTTTCTATATGTTAAAGCATGTGTAACGATATATAATACACAACCTACATCTTCCTGCATGTTGAAACATTAAAATTAAATCCTCCACTATATTGCGTATAATTTCACTATATATTTTTCTGTTAATAAAATCAACTATATTGTATATAAGTTCACTATATCTCTATAAATCTCACTATTTGAAGTTAATATTAATTACCAACCCGCACACTGAGTGTGCACCGAGTCTATTTAAGTTTTTTTTATTAGAAATAACCATGTTAAGATTGTTGCTTTACTCATACTCTTAATTTAAATTTTTTACATTATTAATTATTATTATTATTACTTCAATAATTGACTAAGAGGTTTATGAGAATGTTGAGGTTAATGTCCAAAGATTAATTCGCACCCGGCTTAGTGGTCGAATATATATGTAGTGTTATAACGGAAACTCTCGGAGGAGGATCTGCAAGAATCCGAAACCTCCAAATTGGTAATTAGTTGTTTTTCAAACTTATTAGCGTGTGAACTGAAGCTTCAAAACTATGATAAAGTCATCTCTCTATGCTCTACTATCTTGATTATGGACCGCAATAACATCAAGAGCCTCTACAGGAGAGGGCAAGCTTATGCTAAGATAGGTAAAGTTAGGGAAGCTCTCTTAGATTTAGGAAAAGTATCAACACTGGAACTTCTAGACAAAGCTATCAAATTGGAAATTTTCAACCTTTATCAAATTCAAGGAAGCCATCTTGAGCAAGTGGTTTCTACCGAAGACGTTCATGATGAACTAGCCAAGCCAATTAGCTTTTTGACTAATCAGAGTCAACCAACAGGGATTGTTGATCCCTTTCTTTCGCTTAATAAGGTTGTTCCTTTAAGAGGAAAACGACCTTTGGATGATGACTATGTGATAGCTAAGAACGGGAAAAGCATTAAGATTTTTTCAACTGTTCCATGTACGTTTACCTATACCAAAAAGGGGAAGGAAGACAATTTAAATTGCTCGCGAAGCAATGGAGGTACCTTTTCACAAGTTGATGACAAAGTGTTTGAGACTATAGATATGGAAATTTCTGAAGTGGTTCATCAATAGTCAAAATCGAGCTCCTTTACAAGCACAAGCTCAACCAAGTTTGCGTTTACCAACAAGCATAGGACTTTATCAACTCTAAAGCTTTCTGCTTCTACTTATAACAACCTGTTAAAAGGAAAATCAGTTGTGGTTCACAAATCGAGTGATACCAGCATGAAGGAAGGTATTATTGTTCTCGGAGAACATGATAATCAAGGACTAACAATGGATATTGATGTCAAGGTAAGTGAAGTTGTCACATTTTCCTCCACTGGCCTGGTTCACAATAACAACTTGGAAGCAATTCCCCCCTTTATCTTCTCAACAAAATCAAAAATTCGTATGCATACTACAATTCAGGTTCCAACCATATATCGAGCTACTCCATACATGCTGCGAAGGAAAGGGAAATACCTTAAGTTTATTTCCTTCCTAAAGGTAGGTATCGGTGACAAAAGGACATGGTCACTCGTTTCTTCTACTTTGCTAGACAGTCATGTACGAGTCAAAAGAGCTCGTTTTAGTTATTTACTTTCAGCTTCTATTATATAGACTCTATTGTTTATTCCCCCGTTGTAAAAAAAAATAGCATTTATTGATAATTGACACCAATTGAGAAAATCACTAGTATCAACCCCCCTCCCTTTTAGTCTAATTAGAAAGAGGATGGGAATTAACAAACATATTAAGTTTGGGTGTGTTTGAAACATGGAAATTTACATATGTAATTTCTTTGCTTTTACATGTATGTTTGTAAACGGTTGAGCTTGACTTGTATTTCTCTACTTTGGTAATCAATAAAATCTTATAACTTACCAAAAAAGGAAAGAGGACGGAGATAATGACTATAACTTTGTTGTGTTGCTCCACTTATATATTGGCAATTAATTTTAGGGTTTGAACCCTACTTAATTTGTATGTAGTCAGACTCCCTTCAGTAATATTTTTCGACCCATTATCGTCCAAAAAAAATAAAGCCTAGTGATTTAAAGAAGGAAAAATTGACCACAATAATCCCTACTATGACTGTTCCACCAAAAATAATCCCACCTATGAGTTATTTCAAAATAATCACAGGTATTGCCAAACCCTTCTCAAAATACTCCCTTAACATGTTTTAACCTGTTGTAACGGGTAAATTTGGCACGTGCTCCCCACGTGACGCGTTAAACCCCCCCACCCCACCCTTTCCCTACCGCAACCCCTCCCCACCCCCTCCCTTTCCCCCACCCCCGCAAAAAAAACCCCACCCCTCCCTTTCCCCCACCTTACCGCCACCTATCCCCTTCATCCCCCACCTCGAAGAAAACCACCCACTCTGTTGCCACCTATGCCCTTCCTCCCCCACCCCGCCGCCAATCCGCCACCCCTCGCCCGCCCCACCCTTTCCCCCACCGCACTACCACCCCTCTCTTTCCTCCCGTCGTACCCCCGAAAAAATCCCACCACCCCACTGCTCCCTCTTCCCCACCACCGGAAAAATTCCTCCACCCTATAGAAAACCCCCCAACCCCACTGCTCCCCCTTCCCACTCCCGAAAAAAATTCCCCCACCTGCTCCCCCTTCCCTACCCTCGAAAAAATTCCCCACCCCACCGCTATGCCATCCTCGAAAAAAACCCTTCACTCACCCCCTCCCTTTCCTCCCGTACCCCCAAATCATCCTTCCACCTAGAACTAACCCACCCCAAATAGACCGCTTCCTCTTCAAAGATTCGATTCGTTGGAAAATTATACGTGAGTCCGATGAAGGAGAAAAATGGCAAGTGGTTGGGTGGTTTTTTCGGGAGCTTGTGGGCTCGTAAAAGGCCGGTGGATGTGGGTTTTTCTGGTGGGGTGGTTTTTCGAGGGCTTGTGGGCTCAGGAATGGCTAATGGATGTGGGTTTTTGGTGGTGGGGGAGGAAGAGGAAGGGAAGGGGGGAGGCAAGTGGCGGTAGGGTCCGGGGAGAAAAAAGGAAGGGGATAGGGCTGGTGGCAGTAGGTGGGGGAGGTGGATGGTGGATGGTGGATGGGGTGGGGTTGTTGGGTCGAAGGGTTGAGGGTGAGGGTGGAGGAGAGAGAGAAAGAAGAGGAAAATAAGGAAGTGACCTGATAAACAGGTTTCAAGTCACTTTGGAGCATTTTTGGACGACCTCCTACATAGTTGGTATTATTTTGAAATAACTCATATATAATTGGGATTATTTTTGGCGGAACGATCATATTAGGGATTATTGTGATCAATTTTTCCTTTAAAGAAAAGGACCATGTGACTTATGTTAGAGGTGGAACCCATATGCGAGTTTGTTACACATCGGGTAACCAAACCCCTTATTCTCAATTGATTATTGGACGAAACCTCCTCTAAATTTGTAAATTATCGAAAATTGAGTGCGGTCCATAACTATTTCACGATTAATCATCTTGCCAAAAATAGTTGGATAAAAAGAAAATAGAAAGCATTTAAAATATGAGTATATCTACCCTTGCACACATATATTACTCTAATAAAATTATATAATAAATGATTTACTCAGGTTATTATATTTATGAAGCCTTTTTTTATATTATATGTATGATCAAGAAAATTTGAATTAAAAAAGTTGAACAGTCCAAAGCTCAAAGTTATTCAAGTAGGTGTATACTTGCTAAAAATAGCTGGATAAACATTGATAGCTTGCTAGTTTTAGAGGAAAAGAAATGACATGAAACTGTCAAGATCTGGTTTGTATTATTATAGAAGTAATTACTAAGCATAGAGGCATAATGACCAATAATAAGTTAACAACTTGCAAAAATTAGGAGAAATGAAAACTTCTACATTTAGTGATCAAGGACTTAGACCCCACCAGGCCACCACCATGCTTTCTTCAACCGTTGAGAAAAAATGGCTACTAAAATTTGGACCACATTGTTCATAACAGACTGGCAATAACCTCATCATCTTATCTAGATTAGTCATGTTTAACCTTCAACTAACACCATGTGGACTTTCAGTTTACCCATATGATGGCTGAGATGTAAAGTTGGTTGTTGATCTTCGTTTTCTTGAATAAATCGTCAACCTTAAAAGGCTTCTAATATTAAGGCATATTATATGATTGCGAATGTTTTCTTTATAATTGTAATTAACATATCCGAGTTGACTACTATTTTTGGACAACCGTACGTGATCCACTGATCCTCATGGTAATTTACTAGTTAGTTTATACTCCTATTTGTAAGTATCTTCCCAATAAGTAAATTTCATACTAAACCTAGGAACTTGAACAGGTACACTGATTAGATAATTTGAATTATCCGTTTAAGCGAGAAATTATATAACCTGAAATTAGACTCACTCGAAATTTGATTCAATCCAAAAAATTACGTAAACATACTATTACTTTTGTATAGTGAAATGACATATATATAATTCTAATTCATACTGACCCGCAATTAAATTATATGACTCTATCACTTTGATATAATATAATGTTAATCTACCCAAACCAAATCCATTCCCCACACTTGCCACTTATAAGGCCTATTATACACATTGAGCCTTAAAGCACATATTAACGTATCTCATAAGTAGAGTATGAATATACGGCTATATGCTTTTTTGTATAATTAAAACGAATGAGAATAGTAACCAAGTATTATATATAAAATTTGCACATATATTGTCAATAGAACGATGTATATGAGAATCGATCTCATCACACATTGAATTATGGTGTCTTTGGTTATTGGTCATACATGAACAAAACAAAAAAAGGTACGTTGATAATAGTGATGAATCTTTGTCTAGCTAACCTCAAAAAAATATCACATTGAATTACATGGTAGTGCATTCCACTTCCAGGCATATGTTTTTCTCTACATATATATCTAACTTGTGGTGTTTACTAATGCTAAATTATGGGGAAAAAACTCATATATGCAGATGGAGAAATCGGACCATAGACTGTTTATGCTTAGAATCCTAACCACTAAGAATCGCAAGACTAAAGTGTGAAAAACGAGATATATTGATACATAGCACGTAAAAAACACTTACATTACAAGAAACGTTATTCATCAATTTACAATTTTAAGTAATCGTGTAAACCCAAAAAATCTACCTTGACTGCGTGTTACATATCTTTTCTTTTCAGAGAACACTAGCTAATATGATAATTGATAAGTTCCCTAAGAGTGCTCAAGTCCACTGATGAAGAAAATGAATGATCCATGCATGTTATTCCTATTAGATGTATCCTACATGAAATTTCGTACGTACTCAACTTAGGAGATAATCTCTTAGATTTTTCCGCAATCTGAGTTTACATACATGGGTTTACATAGATGTAAATACAAGTATACAACCACAATTTATTAGGAAAGAAACAAGATATACAAACAAGACAAAATAAAAACATAACAAAACCATGAAAATCTTATTGTGCACATGTGACCTACCTAGCCATGTCCTACAACAAGACATGATTGTGTAATACAACAAACAAATTGTACTATGTTTAATTTATTCAAATAAAATTTCACTTATTTGAACTTATCTTAATGCATTTGAATTTATTAGAGCTTATCAAAACTTATCGGAATATATTAACCCTATTTCGCTAATATTTTCTCATATCTTTTTGTTTTTTCCACTTTACTTTAGAAGAGTCACCTATGAATGTGAGCTAGTGACAATCGAAATTACACGGGTTTTATTTCTAAGAGATATTATAAATACTCTATTATGATAAAATCAATAATGTTATAATGAAATAATAATCAAACATATATTATTGAAATTTACCAATATAACTACAATAATTATTACACAATTATTTATGAACTACTCCTATGCCTTCCATTAATAGTAACAAATATTATTAAAAAAAATTTGGAGCTAATTTGAACTTATTGCAAACTAATATGAAATTATATTGGAACTTACTTATTTGAATTTGTTGGACCTTATTTGAACTTATTGTTTCAAAATAGGTTGAATATAACACTACACGTTTCCTGACTACCATGACACTATCATGCCATTATATTCGACAAGGTTGTGTCTCCGGATTTAATTCTAGTCGTTGCTTATTTGTATTTGTATCTCCTTCCGAGATTGATTAAGATTACTCCGTTAATTACTCACCATGTGTTCACAAATCCACGATCATGTTGGCTTGTTGTACAACTTAATTGACATTGTACACAAAGAAAGACTAAGAATTATAGTCGCCTAAACGAAATATATGACGTTATGGGCCTCACAAAGAGTGCACTAATAAAGAAACCCCACTACTAGACCCATACAATCAACAACTTAGCTGATTAAAATTTAGTCAAATAGCCTCACTTATATAGAACTGTCTAGCATAAAATCAAAATAAAAGATTACTTTGTGACTTACTATGTGGTCACGTACAAACCCACTATCATGTTGGCTTGGTGTGCAACTTAGTTGACATTGTACACAAAAAAAAAATAATTATAGTTAACTAAATGAAATACATGAGCTAGGTTATGGGTCTCAAACAGAGTGCACTAATAAAAGTACCTCCACTATAAGATCTATACAATCAACAACTTAGCTGATTAAATTTTACTCAAATAGCCTCACTTATATAGAACTATCTAGCATAAAATCAAAACAAAAGATTACTTTGTGACTCACTATGTGGTCACGTACAAACCCACTATCATGTTGGCTTGGTGCGCAACTTAGTTGACATTGTACAAAAAAAAAAGACTAATTATAGTTAGCTAAATGAAATACATGAGCTAGGTTATGGGTCTCAAACAGAGTGCACTAAGTACCTCCACTGTAAGATCTATACAATCAACAACTTAGCTGATTAAAATTTAGTCAAATAGCCTCACTTATATAGAACTGTCTAGCATAAAATCAAAACAAAAGATTACTTTGTGACTCACTATGTGGTCACGTACAAACCCACTAATCCACTATATATCATGTTGACTTGGTGTGCAACTTAGTTGACACTGTACACAAAAAAAAGACTAATTATAGTTAGCTAAATAAAATACATGAGCTAGGTTATGGGTCTCAAACAGAGTGCACTAATAAAAGTACCTCCACTACAAGATCTATACCATTAACTTAGCTGATTAAAATTTAGTCAAATAGCCTCACTTATGTAGAACTGTCTAGCATAAAATCAAAACAAAAGATTACTTTGTGACTCGCTATGTGGTCACGTACAAACCCACTATCATGTTGGCTTGGTGTGCAACTTAGTTGACATTGTACACAAAAAAAGACTAATTATAGTTAGCTAAATGAAATACATGAGCTAGGTTATGGGTCTCAAACAGAGTAGCACTAATAAAAGTACCTCCACTATAAGATCTATAAAATCAACTTAGCTTATTACAATTTAGTCAAATAGCCTCACTTATATAGAACTGTCTAGCATAAAATCAAAACAAAATATTACTTTGTGACTCGCTATGTGGTCACGTACAAACCCACTATCATGTTGGCTTGGTGTGCAACTTAGTTGATATTGTTCACAAAAAAAGACTAATTATAGTTAGCTAAATGAAATACATGAGCTAGGTTATGGGTCTCAAACAGAGTGCACTAATAAAAGTACCTCCACTGTAAGATCTATACAATCAACAACTTAGCCGATTAAAATTTAGTCAAATAGCCTCACTTATATAGAACTGTCTAGCATAAAATCAAAATAAAAGATTACTTTAATTTGTGACTCACTATGTGGTCGTACAAACCCACTATCATGTTGGCTTGGTGTGCAACTTAGTTGACATTGTACACAAAAAAGAGACTAATTATAGTTAGCTAAATGAAATACATGCATGAGCTAGGTTATGGGTCTCAAACAGAGTGCACTAATAAAAGTACCTCCACTATAAGATCTATACAATCAACAACTTAGCTGATTAAAATTTAGTCCAATAAATACTCACTTACATGGAACTGCCTAGCACTCGGAAATCAAAATAAAACTTGTGGATATAATATGAAAACAAGCTTAAAGATATGTAGCTTATAACAAGTGCATCACAAGAATGAAAGAAAGAGACAATAATGGAGGTATGTAAGGAGGGGGAGAGTACTTGTAGTTGTAGGGCTAGAAAAAATGGTTGCATAATTAGCTGGTGAAAATGTCCCACCAAAGGATGGAGGTGGGGGTGTAACGCATTAAATTTTGTAAACTTATATTAAAATGTACATAATTTTTTTAAAGGGGTTCAGAAATCACAATTCATATCAACCCCCTCTTGGCAGTTTGGCCCCTTCCCCTCCTTCCCCTGAAAAAGAGCCCACATGTTCCCACCAGAAGGGAATAAAGCAACATTGAATGAGACGAATTTGGGGTAATCTCTCCACCTTTGAGATCATTTTTCCAGACAGCTATGACAATGGCGTAGACTTTCCCCAACATTTGATGTGTCTAGTTTCAGCCCACATATTTTCTCCTTTCTCCCTCTTCTCCCTACTTCATCAGAATCTCTTTCTTTTCTTTATTTTTCTCTCTCTCTTTCTCATCTCTTTTGTCTTTGCTTGATTTAGAAACTATATTTATTAAGTCTTACTTAACATAAATAATAGGTTTTTGTTTGTTCATGATCATTTCTTTAAATATTCCATTACTTTCCTTTCTTGACTAAGTATTATTAGTTTATTAAACTAGATCAAACCACGATATGATAGATATTGCCATGCATCTATCTTTTATTTGTTTAAAAGAGTAGCTGTTTCTGCATGTTTTGAGGTAGGTTTCTTTTGTTCTCAAAGCTTCATATGATGAGACTACTCCATTAAAATAGGACCTGTACATAGTGAAACACAGTAGTTGGCGTGGTGTAACAAGATTTGACTAGACACACCACGTACATAGCATTATTGAGGTTAGGAGTAGTATTTTTCTGCTAGTTTTGAGTAGTGATCATCATAGTGTTCGGAAGATATTACTCTAGAGATTTTGTTTTGAGACATCATCATAGCTATTTTCATTTGTACCTCTTTCAAACCGAAAGATTCATGATGGACAACTACTACAATGTATGACAATATAAAACTTTTATATATAACCTGACTATATACGCACGCACTATAAGACGATACAAAACTTTCACAACCCCGATGTAAGTGTATTTTTTACTTGTTGGGATGAATTTGATTGTACAATATACTATGGAAGTAAAGTATATTCTCGTATTCTAAACCAGCAAAAAGTATTACCAATCTTTAAAGTTTAAGAAAATGACTTGTTCATATCATTGTTAGTTTTTAGTACATATTTGGTTCTAAAATTTAGAAGATTATAATTCCTCGATTTTTATTTAGTGCTCCAAATCGACTTTCACACTCGATGACGCACATCTTTGACCATTAATAATTCCCAATTAGTAAAAATTGTAAAAAAGTTGATATTATAGATATTATACAATATGTTATATTAGATTTAAAGAGATAATATTGCTTACCCATTACAATAGCTTGGAAATAACAAATGTTACCTAATAACAATAATTTGCAAGCGTTCTCAGCAACAAATTAGGGATCTAAGCTAGTTATTCTCTCTAAAAATTTCCCAATTATTCTTCTTTATCTTCTATGGATGTAGTGAAATATGGTATGCAATTAATTTCCCCAGTTCAAGAACATATGTTGTTCTTATATATTACGAGTCTGGACATAGTGCAACCAAAAACCATTTTACCTTCCGATCGTTTTCTGGTAAATGACTGATCCTTTTATAATCGT
>CANSZD010004348.1:100000-126387 GCA_947648045.1 Beta corolliflora | reverse complement strand
AGCCAAAGTTATTATTTCCACAGGAAAAAAAAGGGTTTGAGACCAGCTCGTATAAACCAAATTTTCATAGCTAAAGGATCTTTTGATAAAAAAAGTGTGTAATATTATTGTTATTATTACTATTATTTCTAATATTACTCTTCTTATTCCTATTCTTATTCCTAATCTATTACTATTACTAGATGCAATATACTGAATACTAGCCTTATATGCACGCTTTGCGTGCGATGACATTTTTGACTTAGTATTTTTATTCAGTAATAAAATAACATAAAATCGGTTGGTTGATTATAATTTTAATTGAATCATTATCATAGACACGTATGATTTCACCCAATTTAAGTGTGGTTTTAAGAATGATTATTTTTATTTTCGATTTTAAAAATTGCATTGATTTGTATTATTTTTAAGAGAAATTGCACTTACATAACATTTTTTGTAAAATTTTAGGTGCCTTTTTCTCTTCGCATTATCACTGTTTTTTTACATTGACGATTATTTTATAACCAAATGTGCAAATTTTTTTATTGTAATTTTGCATTGCCGTTTGAAGATTATTGTATAGTGTATTTATGGTTGTGAGTAATACTCATTCTTTTGAATTTTTTTTACTACTTATGTTTATATAACACACTACTGTTTTTTTAAATTTAGTAGGAAAGCATGTGGTATATACCATGATAAACAAATTGCATACGTAATTGAAAGTATATAACGCAACCGCAAATCGTAAAAGCTGTGATGTTCCAAGTCTCTTGAGTTATTTTTTCTTAAGTGTTTGTAGATGAAAATGGGATTTTTTTATCGATAAAAACATTATTGAGATTGTAGTTATTCAATGTATTACTCCGTATTTTGTATATTATGTATGGTTTAGTAGATGGTAACTTTTCATTTTTAATTTTCTTTGTCAAACGTGATGTCCAATATGCCTTGATTGTGCTTGAACTTTAAATTTATTGATATGCATTGATTGAGGAAGGTTTTGAGTTCATTGAGAATTTATTTTGGAATGTTTTGTATATGATTATTATATATGGTATTATTATCTCATTGCTCCCCCTTCACTTATATACTACTAATAGAGATAAAGTCTTAGGTGTACATGTTACACAATCCACGTGCAAGCTACGTTCACCTCAATCTCAACTCCCAATCTTCCAACCTTTCATCCCAATCTTACCTCACTTTCTTTCTCTCCTCCCTCCTACTATGGGCTCCTTAATTCAATTCCACCACCGAAATTTTCTCTCTTCTCCTCTGCCGTTGCAAGCAACCTTTGCCATATTTCGTAGCATTTACACTTCATGAAGAATCGCAATTAACACACAAAATTTTGATCTCACAATCAGGCCTGACCCTGAGACGGTCCAAAGTGGGACTCAAGACATGGCCTCACAATATGGGGCCCCTAAATTTAAAAAAATTGTTTAAACTTATGGGCCCATTTTGTTCGCACGGTAGTACGTGACTTACAATAGCTTATCACCGATAAAGTATTACAAGTACAATACTCTCTCTCCTTACTTTATCTCATATCTCTCTCTCTCCTTACTTTTCTCTCTCCTTACTTTTCTCTCAAGAGCGACTTCCTCCTTTTCTCAACCGAAATGAGAATTCCATAATACCAAAGCGGTAGCAATGAACAACTTAACTCTCACACGCTATAAATCTACAAGTTTCATCCTCTCTAAATTCACATCTAAAAATTCGTAAATTGGGTAATTGTATTTTACTTAGTTTAATTTTTATTTATTAAATTCATTTGGAATTATGACTTTTGCTTGTTGATGTTGGTGTTTGTTAATTTCTTATTTATCGAGTATCACTTTATTTCGGTAAAGAAGGTTTGAAGAAGAAGCTTCTCAAAGAAGGCGAAGGCCGGGATATTCCCGACAATGGCGATGAAGTTGAAGGTTTCAAATTGTTTCATTTTGAATTTCATTAAAAAAAACCGAAAATCTCAATTTTCTTCATTCTAATGGTTGCTTCTTCTTCTTATTTTGATTGAATTTTGGATATTTACAAAGGCATTATACCGGAACATTGTTGGATGGAACGAAGTTTGATTCCGACGTGATAGAGGAACTCCTTTCAAGTTTACTCTTGGCCAAGGTTCTTACCTATTTTTTATGTTTGTTTTTTGCTTATAAATTATCGTTGTTTCGTAATTTGAATTGAATATGTTGTGTTTGAATTTGACGATTAGAGGTTTATTTCGCTTGATTGTTGTTTAATTAGATTTGATAATGTGCTTTTTTTACGGGTTTATAGTATTTCAGCTTGTTTATGATTATTATGTGAGATGCTCGATATTAGTGTGTGATTATCTTCGATTGAGATGATAATTTTTTATCCAGAGTTGATTTTGTGATGTGTCTTTTGAGTTGATATGGATAGAATATTAGATTTGACATTGTGAGTGGTTGAATTTATAGCTCAAGAAATTTCTGAATGCATAGTTGACAGTAGCTGAATGATTTCTATGGGATGTAATTGGTTTCATGGTGAAATAATACTTATCTCTTGCTTAGCGGAAAAAAAAAAAAGTTAATTGAGTCCGGATTCGACAAGAGGGAGTCGAAGGATTGTTTAGTTATTTTAATTATGCCTTATCGATTTATAAAATATGATTTCGGGCATGAAAAACGTAAAAAGAAAATAAGAGTTGAAAAACAATTTGCTTTTAAATTTTTATACATAGGGGCCTATTTTTTAATATCGAGACGGGGCCTCTATATCGTTCGGGCCTGGGCCGCTCACAATGAACACTTGCTGAAGAATAGCAATTCGATGAAATTACACCATAAATTTAAAAAGAATCTAACAAGAAGAAAGCTTCAAATTTGGAGTGTGAATCCTAATCTAATGTAAAAAAAATCGACGAAATTGGGGATTTTTGTAGAGAAAGGTGAGAAAGAAGCATGAATTTGATTTTCGCATAATCTGTTGCATGATTTTGGGGATTTTGTTCGTTTAATCTCATTCTTCAATTATGGAACTCGATCTAGTTGATTGAAAGATGAACAGATTACTATGAGATTCGTAATTTTTTCTTTTTATGAATTTTTCCCACAATTTTCTCTTGAGCTTAAGTTTATCTTAGCGGAAGAAGGGAAGGAGGGTGGGAGGAGGTGAAGTGGTGGGTGGGGGTGGTGGATGAAGGTGAGCTTTTGAGGGGGAGGAGAGAGAAAGTGAGTAATGACATAAAGTTTAATAATAGTGTGGATACAATATAAATCACGTTTTCAATTTGTGAATTGTGTGTAATGGCGCTTTATAGTAATGTCATTAGCGGTGGATAAAAATTTGCTAAGAAAAATTAAACAGCGCGTCTTGCATAGAACCGGCCACACGCGAAATTATTGGTGTGGCCATGCGCGCGACATCCTGCCAGCCCGTTAGCTCATTTTCAAATGGGCATATCTCACTCGTTTCTCATTGGAATCGAGCTTTTGACCAGGCGTTGGAAAGCTATCGAGCCAAATTTTCATCTCCAACTTGAATCTTCCCAAAATATTAAGTGTGCTGTGAGATATGACCTTTTGAAGTTGATCCTTATGCACAAACCCTTATGAACAAATAGAGTTACTCTTATGAACAAATGAAGTTACTTGTATGAATATATGGTTACTCTTAGCAATTAAAGGGCTTTACTCTTATAAACAAATGTGGTTACTTTTATTACAAAAGGGAATACTAATTAGTTTACTTTTATGAACGAATGAGGTTACTCGTATGTAGAAAATTGGTTACTTTTGTGAACAATTGGGGTTACTTGATCAAATAGGGTCATCGTATGATTAAATAAGGTTAATATTGTGAACTAATGAGGTTACTTTTGTGAACAATTGAGGTAACTAGTATGATTAAATAGGGTCGTCTTATCATTTAGTGGGGTTACTTATATGAAAAAATGGGGTTAGTTTAGTGAACAATTGGGGTTACTTGTATGATTAAATAGTTAAATGAGGTTGCTTTTATGAACGAATGAGGTTACTCGTATTTAATAATGGGGTTATTCGTATGAATAAATGGGGGTTACGCGTACGATAGTATGTGGTTACTCTTAACAATAAAAGGGTGTCACTCCTATAAATAAATGTGGTTACTTTTATAATAAAAGGGAATACTAATCATTTTACTTTTATGAATGAATGAGGTTACTCGTATGAAGAAATGAGGTTACTTTTGTGAACAATTGGGGTTACTCGTATGATTAGATAAGGTTGTCGTATAATTAAATGAGGTTACTCTTGTGAACGAATGAGGTTACTCGTATGAATAAATGAGGTTACTTTTGTGAATAATTGGGGTTACTCATATGATTATAAATAGGGTTGTTGTATAATTAAGTGAGGTTACTTGTATGAAGAAATGGGGTTACTTTTGTAATCAATTGAGGTTACTCGTATGATTAAGTGAGGTTGCTCATATGAATAAATTGGGTTACTCATATGAATAAATAGGGTTAACTCGTATGATTAAATAGCATCATCGTATGATTAAATGAGGTTAGTCTTATGAACAAATGAGGCTACTCGTATTAATAAATAAGGGTTGTTTTTGTGAACAACTGGAGTTACTCGTATGAATATATAAGGTTACTCGTATTGATAAATGGGGGTTACTTTTATAAACATTTGGGGTTACTCGTATGAATAAATGAGGTTACTGATATGAATAAATAAGGTTACTCTTAAGATTAAACTAGGTTACTCATATGATTAAAATAGGTTACTCATATGATTAAAATGGATTACTTATATGATTAAAATGGGTTACTCATAGGATTAAACAAGGTTATTCCAAAAAACTAAACAAGGTTATGTATAACAATAGAAGGGGTTACTTATGTAAATAAAATGGGGTTATTTATATGATTAAATGGGGTTACTTATATGATTAAATGGGGTTACTTATTGTATGCTCTAACTCTTTCCTATTAATAATTCATCAACATTCACCACACCATGCCCTTAACCAATACCACACTCCAACAGCACAAAAACCACCACCACTCAAGCCACCCTTTTGTTTGATTCTCTCTCCTTCGTATTCATTTCAATACCAAACAACTTTCTTCCTTCCAAATCCAGAGCATGGATCAAAGTCAAGCTTAGATCACGTTTGGCCCAGGGAGTTACCTCTTCTTCGAATGTCAAGCTTCGTCGCCGCCATGGCCAAGTCTATTTCTTGCGACGTTTACCACCTCGACATCTCTAAAGTTTCTGACCTTAAATTTTGACACCGTCTTAATTCTAGCCACTTTAATTCTTAACATTGTATTTTTCACGTAATCCAACAACTAATGGAGAAGAAAGAGGGAAACCAAAGGTAAATCAATCTAGCTTGTCAATCCTCCTATAATAAAAGCAGAATGTACAAATTATTTATTCTTAAAGTTGTTGTTTGGACCCGTGATCTGGTCCAACAGTGTTATGCAAAGCCCACCTAAAAGCTCTGATCTACAGGCCCCCAAGGGGACCATCAATCCTTTAGACAGAAAATAACTTTACCATAAAAAGGAGACAACTTTCCTGACAACAGGGGTGCTTCCCCAATAGGGTTTCCTGTCTGGGAAATCCCCAACATTATAAAAGCAGCAGATCCAATCAGTACAAAGGTATTCAATTCTCACCTAACCAAACCAGAGCATCTCTCTCTACAATTACTCACTTTCTCTCTCTAACTCAACTGACTTGAGCGTCGGAGGGGCTTTCCCGAAAACATCCCCGGGCCAGTTTTCCTTGTTTTACAGGACCTCAAGCACCAAGACTCGGGATTATACACCTACTCGATATTTTAACCTCTCTAACCACACCTCTCTCATTTGACTAGTTTTTAGGCAGAAATAGTTTAACGCTGTCTGTGGGGACACTACATCTCAAAGTCACGTACCGAGAGCAACATGGCACCCCGAAGGAAAACAACCCGAGTTTCACTACCGCCCCAACCAACCCCGATTCAGTCCCAACAACCCAATGTGCTGGCCGAATCGCTTGCCGTCGATGACGAGGGATCTACTCCTCGTAACGAAGAGCAAACCATTCCCCGAGAACAATACCAGCCTGATCCGCCTCCCATAATCATGGCGTACATAGAGAGGATAGCTCAACAGCTGAACGCTAACATGCAACGCAGCCTACAGGAGCTCGTAGCGGGGATCCCCCAACTTAACCGAGGGGTACCCCGAGAACTGACTCACAGAGAGCCTCGGGTATGGGGTGACCCCCACACTCACTTACCTAACCGGGATGGGCAACGAGTAAGGGGAGAGAGGTCCCGACAGGCTAACTCACATAGGACACCTAACTCGGATGCCCTACGAATCATTGAGGAGAATCGTAGACGAAGGCTGGAACAGGATGCTCGGAACCTGCTCAACAACAAGAGGGCCAACCAAGAGAAGACCCAGCAAGACGGGCATGCTCAATCTCGGACTCCCGGGAGGGGGAGGGAAGGATCCCCTCTCGGGTCGAAGAGGACAGGAGCCGAAGAAGAAGGGGACTCGGGGCCTCCCCGTCATAAGAACCCCATCTTGGTTAATCGGGGGTGCTCAACTTCATGACGCCCTTTAGTCGGGAAATCATGGAAGTCCCGAATCCCAGTAAGGTCAAGGTCCCACTGATCGAGCAGTATTCTGGGAACACTGACCCCAACGACCACATGGCGGCCTACAAGGCCCAAATGAGTGTCCAAACTGGGTGCGAGGCAGCTTGGTGCCGATACTTCCCAACAACGGTCAAAGGGCTTGCCCTCAGTTGGTTCTCGGGATTGTCCCCAGGCATAATTACAATCTTTTCGGTGTGAGAAGCATTGTTCCACCAGCATTTCATTGCCGGGCGTTAGCATAAGAAGACGAGCATACACTTGATGTCAATCAAGCAGCAGGAGCATGAAGGCCTGGCCGACTACATCAAGCGATTCAATGAGGAGTCTCTAAAGATCTCTGACCTCCAAGACGGGGTAGCCTTCACCGCCTTGATGTCGGGGCTCTGGCCTGGTAAGTTCAGATGGTCCTTGGCCGAGAATGAAGTCACCACATTCATTGAGGCCATGAGTCGGGCTCAGAAGTTCATTCAAGCCTCAGACATTTGCAAGCCAGTTAGCGAGAAATCAAAGAAAAGAAAGGAAGAAACCCCTTACCGGGAATCCAACAAAAGCAGCAAAAACAATCAACAACTCCTCCCAAGAGCTACGGATAATGGGAATGACCCCCGCTTCAACAGAAATAGACGTGAGATCTATCTAGATCTGAAGCACAAGTCGGTATTGCCCATCCCTCCCCCTATAAGGACCTCAAAGGAAAGAAGGGATCAACGGTTGTGGTGTTAATACCACCGGGAATGCGGGCATACCACTAAGGACTGCCGGGAACTGAAGAAGGCCTTAGATCACTTAGCTGATCAAGGGAAGTTGAACAGATACATCAAACACTCTCGAGAAGAGAAAGGGAAGGAGAAGGAAGCAAAAAATGATAGCGACAACACCGACGGGTATGTCGGGGTGATAGTAGGAGGACATGCCTCGGGAGGCTTAAGCAGCCGAGCCCGCAAGGCTCACCTCCAAGTAATGAAACAACATGTCCTAGAAATTGAGCCACTGAAGGCGGGGTGTCCCGTCATGACGTTTGGGGAGCCTGACCGGCACATTCATACCCCCAATGATGACCCCCTTGTCATAGAGATGAAGATTGTCAATTCCCGAGTTAAGAGTCGATAGTGGCTCCTCAGCAGACATCATCACCCTAGATTGCTTGCGCAAGCTCAAGTATACCAAGACAGACGTCACCCCGACCAGTCAGTCGCTGATAGGCTTCGGGGGAGGATTAGTATACCCCCTCGGGTATGTGAAATTGGTTGTAAGACTCGGGGAAAGGGGAAAGGGAAGAAGCCTACCAGTCGACTTCCTAGTGGTCGACACCCCGCTACCTTACAACGCTATCATGGGCAGGCCCACCATGAACAAGATAAAAGCAGCCATCTCGGTATACTAGTTACTCATGCAGTACGAAACAGACGAAGGTCAAGTCGGGAAAATTTATGGTGATCGACGGACAGCTCGGGAGTGTTATACAAATAGTTTTAAAATAAATTCACCGGAAGAAGAGCGGCCAAAGAAGAGGAAGAGGGCCCCGGGGACACCCCCACTGGTCTCGGGGTCTACCTTTCAGAAAATCCAAAGCTATATGAACAACCCCAGCCGGTCGAGGAAGACGAAGAGATAACGCTTGATGAAGATCTCGGGCATGTAGTGAGGATTGGCACGAACCTCAATCCTGAGATCAGAGAAAAACTCATCAACGCCTTGCGAGAATACAAGGACGTATTCGCTTACACTGCCATTGACATGCAGGGGCTTGATCCCAACTTCGCATCCCACGAGTTAAATATCAAGGAGGGATTCTGCCCCATCAAACAGAAACTCAGGCAGCAAGGGCCCGAGAGGAATGCAGCAGCAGCAACAGAAGTTAAGAAGCTGCTAGAGGCGGGCATTATTGAAGAATGCCAGTACACAAAGTGGCTGACCAATGTGGTCCTGGTGAAAAAGGCCAGTGGAACTTGGCGCATGTGCGTCGACTTCACTGACTTGAATAAGGCATGTCCTAAGGATAATCATCCCCTACCAAAGATTGACATGTTGGTTGACTCAACTGCCGGTCACGAGTTGCTCAGCTTCATGGATGCTAATGCAGGATATCACCAGATCCCAATGGCGGAGAAAGACCGAATACATACATCATTCGTTACTGCCCAAGGCGTATATTGCTACAAGATGATGCCCTTCGGGCTAAAGAACGCAGGGGCTACTTATCAACGAACAATCAACAAGGTCTTTGAGGAGCAACTCGGGAGGAACATTGAGGTATATGTGGTCGATATGATAATCAAGAGCAAAAAGGCAACTGATCATGTCAGGGATTTAGCAGAAACACTGAGCACCCTGCTGCGCCATGGCATGAAATTGAACCCAAAGAAATGCGTGTTCGGGGTGAAGGGGGGGGAAGTGCCTCGGGTTCCTGGTTGATGAATGAGGAATCGAGGCCAACCCCGACAAAATCAATGCAGTACTAAACATGTCCTCACCCAGAAATGTCAAGGAAGTACAGAGGCTAACCGGATGCCTAGCAGCACTTGGTCGCTTCCTATCTCGCTCGGCTGATAAGAGCCTAATATTTTTTAGAGCACTCAAGATAAAATAATTTAAGTGGGATGACGAGGCCGAGCAAGCTTTCCAACAGGTAAAACAGCACTTGGCAACATTGCCCAAACTCATATCACCCTTACCGAGAGAAACACTCTACATCTACCTCTCGGTATCAGAATACGCCCTCAGTGCGGTGCTTGTGGCTGAAAGAGAGGGGACTCAGCATCCAGTATACTTCATCAGCCACGCTTATAGAGGAGCTGAAGCAAGATACAACCAGATTGAGAAGATGGTTTTTGCGCTGGTAATGGCGAGTAGGAAGTTGAAGCCATATTTTCAAGCGCATCCTATTAAGGTCCTAACCGGACAACCCATCAGATTAGTGATCGAAATCAGAAATCATTCGACTCGGATGACCGAGTGGGCGGACCAGTTGGCAGATTTCGGGCTGGAATACGAGCCTCGAAGAGCAATCAAGGCCCAAGCCTTGGCAGATTTCATCAGTGAATGCAGCACCCGACCAGCGAAGTGGAAAGGGAGTCGTGGAAGTTGCAAGTGGATGGTCCAGCCACCAAAGCAGGAAACGAATGGGGGCTAGTAATTATACCCTCAGTCGGGGATAAAATGGAATATGCTGTGAAGTTTGATTTTTTGGCCTCCAATAACGAGGCTGAATACGAAGCTCTGATCCTAGGCCTCCAAATTTGCATCAACTCGGGAGCCCAGGCAGTGATAGCTAAATCGGACTCGTAGCTTATTGTAGGGCAGGTCTCGGGGGAGTACGAGTAGGGGTGTGCACCGGTCCAAAACCGGACCGGAACCGGTTTGGACCGGAACCGGATTCACTAATTTTTCCGAACCGGTCCAGACCTGACCGGTCCGGTCCGGTTCCGGTTTTGGACCGGTTTTTGTTGAACATTGAAAATTCCCTATTCTTTCCCTTTTTTAGAGACGCTTTTGTTATCTTTTGCATTTAGCTTCCAAATACAAGAACACTAACTATTCTCAATTTCTCATAATCTTTCATAATACTTCATATTAATAATAATTCTAATATAATAATATTAATATAATTCAAATCTAATATAAATTTCGGACAATAGAACCAACTAACAAGCATATACATTAATGTAAAAAGTAATTAAAAAACAGAATACAACCTTAAATAACTGATACAAATTTCAGATTAAGAGGTTGGTTGAATTTTTTATTCACGACAAATTCAAAAAAAAAAACATAATACAAAGCTCATGCAAATTTCAGATTAAGGGGGTTGGGAATTTGTATTCACGGTAAATTACAAAGATCAACATAACACAAATTTCAGATTTCAACACAACTGATAAGTCACAACTCACAACCATATGGAATTAAATAAAAAAAAAGATTTCAAAGTTTCATTAGAAAAAACGAGAACAAGTGAAGTGAGAGAAGGGAAGTTATCACTTACTAGAATGAGGGAGGGTGGCGCACAACCTCGATGTGGTGACGAGTGACGACTGGGCGGCGGATCTACGGTGGGCGTCGGCTGCGAGTCTGCGACCGAGGAAGACTGATGGAGTTGGGGAAGAGAAGAGATAGGTAGTGTGGGCTGATAAGTGATAGGGAGTTTTTGTCTCTTGAAAACCCTATTTTCTCTCTCCTCTTTTGCCTTAAAACCCTATTTCTCTGTCAAAGACTCAAAGTCAAAGCTGATTTTTTATTTAAAAAAAAATATTTCCGGTTTTTCCGGTCCGGACCGGAAAAATCCGGTTTTAGACCGGACCGGACCGGAAAACCGGAATCCAAGTTTTTGAGGACCGGGGCCGGGCCGCAGCCCACCGGCCCGGTCCGGTTCGGTCGATCCCCGGCCCGGTTTCGGTTTTTTTTGCCCTGGTCCCTGAAATGCACACCCCTAAGTACGAGGCCAAGAAAGATAACATGAGGATGTACCTCAACAAGACCCGAGAGCTCATCAAGAAGTTGTCTTCATTCAACATACAACACATCCCGAGATCAGAAAACCAGTAAGCCGACGCCTTGGCTCGCATGGCAAGCTCAGTAGAGGGGTTGGCCCCTCGAACCATCATCTGGGAAGTCCTGAACCAACCGAGCATTAATTCATTGCAAATACACACCATCAACAGGATATGTACGTGGATGGAAGAGACTATTGGATACCTGAGAGACGGGTTGTTGCCTTCGGATGAGAAAGAGGCTGATTGCCTAAAGAGAAGGGCGGGGTGGTTCATCTGGTATGAAGGCCACTTGTACAAAAAGTCTTATACTCACCCCCTACTCAAATGCGTAACTCCCTTCGAAGGAAACTACATCCTCCAGGAGATCCATGAAGGAGCCTGCAGCAGCCACCAAGGGGCTAGAACTATAGGAGGGAAAGCTCTAAGGGCCGGATTTTACTGGCCCTCCCTGAAGCATGATGCCGCAGAATTAGTGAAGAAATGCTCCAACAGCCAACTCCATGGGGACATTCCTTGGGCTCCCACCAACCCCTTAACCACCATCCAAGCTGTCTACCCTTTGACAAATGGGGAATGGACCTAATAGGTCCATTCCCAGCAACTTCGGGGCAGAGGAGGTTCCTCCTAGTAGCCATCGACTACTGCACTAAATAGGTTGAGGCGGAACCCCTAGCCTCCATAATGACTAGGGGCAATCAGTTGTACCCTTTTAGAGTTGACGGGATCTTTTGTAAACTTAGGCCACGCGTGAGCCAGTAGTTTATTTTGTTAAACACAACTCGGGGCAGTCAGTTGTACCCCCATAGAGTTGGCGTAATCTCGGGAGTTATGAATGAAGCAAACATTTTATGAATACTTGGTCACGACAGTTGCATTTAACAAAATAAAGAACTTTGAAGAAGTTGCAAACTTTAAAACAAAATCAAAGCAAATACTCGGGAAATAGTCATATCATTGCATTAAGTCAAAAGAGAATACAACTTAAAAAGACACCAGAGAACATACTCTCGGATGTCAAAGTACAGATTAAAGATCCCAAAAACATTAGGGGATCAAGAAAGTTCCAAATACAAAGTCAAGCAGCAAGCTCCTTAGTCGGGGTCCCCTCAGAGCTCTCTCCTGTATCCTCATCAGAGCCATCACCTTCGCCCGAACGAGAGCCCTGACCTTCACCCCCACCTTCAGCAAGGAGCTTCCCGTCATCAGCAGGGCCCTTGGACAGAACACCCTCGGGAACAGCTTGACCCGATGGCTGCGTCGGGCCTTGGACTCAGGAAGTACCCGGAGTCTGAGAAGCCTCGCCGCTGGCCTTCTGCCCCAGGGAAATCCGACGATCGAACTCGGCCTCTACGACATCCCAGTCATGCGACTCGTTAGATTCAGTCAAGATAGCCCAAAGACGCTCCTTAGTCTCCCGAGTGGCGAGACGGTAGGAAGCCGAGGCCATCTGGCCCAGGTAATTGAGCCCCTCAAGAGAAGTCTTCCAATGAGTTAGCCAATCCTCTTGGGCCTTCTGAAGCTTAGTCTCGGCCCTCCTCAGCTTATGACGCGTAGATTTATGCTTCTTGGCTGCCTCGTCAAACTTGATCCGAAGATCATCAGCAATCTTCTTGGCCTCATTACGCTCAATAAGGGCAGCATCCAGCGAGGCCTGGATTTTCTTGTTACTATTCCTCAGAGTGTCTACCTCACCTACCACCTTGTTTGCCTCCTCAAAGGTTGACTTTTGGGAGTCAAGCTCATCATTGAGCCTCTTCAACTCAGTACCATCAGATGTCACCTTGGCTTTCAAACCATCCACCTCCTTCTTGAGGGATGCAATCTCGTCCTCAAGTTGAACCCGACGACGAATCACCGAAGTCATGCGAATGGAAGTCTGCAGAAGAATAAGGTTAGATTGCACGAAATCACAAGTCAAAAAGAGAAACAGAGTCGGGATAGATGTTTACCTTTAGCCATGACTCATAGAGGGTGTTAACCTCCTCAGAGCCCAGAGCTGCTAAGGCCAGATCATCCGCCTCAGAATAAATCTCCCAGACTGCATGACGCACTCGGGCAAGCTTCTGAGTGTGGGTAGTGTCAGTGAACGACACATTAGCGCCAATTTGGTCAGCTCTCGTCCTCTTGACTTGAGGCTCTTCCACATCGACAACATCCAGCAGCTTGAGCCTTCTCGGTGTCTCCCTTTAACCTTCGGGATCGAACGAAAGGTTTCTTAGGCCTCTTAGGGTCCGTGTCCTGTCAGGATCAAAAATAGTGTAAGTCGGGGTATTTCAATTAGAAATAAACAGATGAGTGATTTACCTTAGGTGGGGGGGGGGATGGACATGGTTTCCCCATCCAGTTCACCCAGCAGCTTCAGAGCCAACTCGGTATTGTCGATGTATCGCTCAGTCATCTTAGGGTCCTGCTGATGTCGGGCAACAACTTAAACAAAGGAAACGTCAAACACTTAGCATAAAAAAAGAAATCTTTACAATCAAACAAAGGCGAGCTTACCCTTGTCACAGCTGCAGCTCAAACCCGCAGCCGCCAGGAACATCTCGTTTCGTACGTCGTAGCGGGTCGGGAGCCAATTCTTGGGGACATACGAGAGGGCCCCGGTCAGAGTCCTGGGTGTTGTGGAAAAATATATTCCTGCAACTGCCTCTTGCCGAGACATCTCGGGAACCGTTTGATTCAAGCCAAACGAGGACCTCCTTCCAACGGAAAAATCGGGATCCCCCACTCGTCATTGGTATATATATGGAAGAAGTTTCGCCTAAAGCTTTTTTGGTTCGAAGGCGCGTCCCGGTCTACCTTATAACCTGCCCAACACTGGAAGCGAAACCATCCTGCACCATGTATGTCAGCAGGACCCAACATCAAAGTGAACATGTTGCGCCATAAGCGCACGCTCGGGGCAACCTCGAGGGACTCACAGATAGCCATAAAGCCATTTATTGTGAACCAGCTGTTGGGAAGGAGATTGGTGGGGGCCAGCTGATAAGCATTAAGAAGATCTCGGATGAACAAATGTAGGGGGAACCTGAGGCCCATCTGCATACTCTGATGGTAAACCGACACACATCCCATTGGGGGCGTCAGAACCGTCTCGGTATGCTTGGCGCGAACAACAAACAAAGGGTCGCGGAACCAGAACTTGCTCCCAATATGTTTGAAGTTTCTCGGTCATGAAATTCATAAATATAGGGTCGGGGTAATACGTGTGAGGACCTCCCCCGGGGTCCAGAGGAGGGTATTCTTGTCCTGAAGTGCTAGGTCCCTCATCCTCCTCGTGAATTCTCTCGGACACCATCACTACACCATCATAAAGATACCTATCTAAGTAACTCCTAAAATAAGGCACATTGCCTGATCGAGACATCCCAAGGACCTGGGATTATACCCTCGCCCTCTTCTGATAAAGAATCCGAAGGGCTAGGTAAAGGAACTGCCTCTGGCATCGCCGAGGGATCATGACAAGGTATCCGAGTACTAACTAAAAAGTCACTCTCCCCACCAATCTCCTCAGAAAGTTTGTAAGGAGAGGAGGCGGGGATACTCGACTCCGACTCAGGGTCCGACTCGGGGTCTATTCTAGGGAGATCGATCTATGACCATAAGCAATAAGGAAATAAAACACAAAGAAAAGCGTACCTTCTCGGGGTTATAAGAACTCGGGAATGGCACAGGCACGAAAGATCGGACGAACTCGGGCAGGAGCAAAAGTGGAGGATTTTTCAGAGCAAAGTTTAGAGAGAGAGCGCAGAGAGAATGAGAAATTTCACAAATGATTGAAATGTACGGAAAATAATTCTCTCCCCCTCGATATAGATCCGGTCTCGCGTCCGCGCCGCGACAACTCCTGCACCACCGTTGGTGGGCTTACGAGAAGACGGGCCGATAATAAACAAAGCCCAAAGACAAAAACCCGAGGTTTTAAAGGCCCAATTCCTCTCAAATGAGTCGACGGTCAAATAGTCCAATACCGGCGGTCACGGGTCAACGGTCGATGGTCAAGCGTCTTTAAAAGGTTGACTAAGACCTAGCTCATCTCAAAGGTTAATCCCACTCAGGGATCATACTAACGGTGCATTACTAGGCGATATCGAGATAAGTACCATGAACCCTAAAACGCTCCTCCACCCGACTCGGGGTCCCCATAGAAGGGCTCATTAGCCCCAGAGTTGGTACATACCCCTCTCGGCCTTGCCGGGGGCTCAAACACTTAGCTAACATTTGGCTAAGTACCTCACGACCAACTCGGGGTCCCCATAGAAGGGGCTCATTAGCCCCAGGAGTTGGTAATACCCCTCTCGGCCTTGCCCGGGGCTCAAACACTTAGCCAACATTTGGCTAAGTACCTCACACCCAACTCGGGGTCCCCATAGAAGGGCTCATGAGCCCCAGGAGTTGGTACATACCCCTCTCGGCCTTGCCGGTGGACTCAAACACTTGGCCAACATTTCGCTAAGTACCTCGCTGACTAACTCGGGGTCCCCATAGAAGGGCTCATTAGCCCCAGAGTTGGTGCATACCCCTCTTGGCCTTGCCGGGGCTCAAACACTTGGCCAACATTTGGCTAAGTACCTCATGACCAACTCGGGGTCCCCATAGAAAGGCTCGTTAGCCCCCGGAGTTGGTGCACACCTCTCTAGGCCTTGCCGGGGGGCTCGACCATTGGCCAACATTTGGTTGAGTACCCTCATGACGAACTCGGGGTCTCCCCAGAAGGGGCTCCTTAGCCCTCGAGTTGGTGCACGTCCTCCTCGGCCTTGTCGGGGGCTCCCTACTTAGAATGCCCAACTCGGGATTAATGGAGGTCGTGCCCCATAGTCGACACACTAACTCGGGAGATCGAAGCTCTCGGGATAGTCATCGACACAAACAATTCGGGACGTAGCGGTATCCCCTCTTAGGATTACAAAAAGCCTAGCCCAACATTCCCGGGTCGGGGCTCGCCTGATGGGAGGTGTATGACGCACTCGGGGTTCGTGCCAAGCGCCTAGCGGCGTCGACCGAGTCGGGATTTGCTCCTTCCCGGGTCGGGGCTTCCCTGGTCTGAGGCGTGATGCACTCGAGGTTCGTCTGAAGCGCCTAAATAAACGATGACCAGAGTCGGGATTTGCACCTTCCCGGGTCGGGGCTCCCTTGATGAGAGGCGTGATGCACTCGGGGTTCGTCCCGAAGCGCCTAAACCGCATCGACCAAGTCGAGGCCAGCCTTATCTCGGGACGGATCTAGGGGTGCACCACAACGTTAGCGAAAACATGGTCATTCCGCCAACCAACCGCACTGAAAATTGGGGATCTCACTCCGATTACTTGGCGTGGGGCTAATTGTTTGGACCCGTGATCTGGTCCAACAGTGTTATGCAAAGCCCACCTAAAAGCTCTGATCTACATGCCCCCAAAGGGCCCATCAATCCTTTAGACAGAAAATAACTTTACCATAAAAGAGAGACAACTTTCCCCGACAACAGGGGTGCTCCCCAATAGGGTTTCTGTGCAGGGAAATCCCCAACATTATAAAAGCGAGATCCAATCGGTACAAAAGTATTCAATTCTCACCTAACCAAACCAGAGCATCTCTCTCTACAATTACTCACTTTCTCTCTCTAACTTAACCGACTTGAGCGTCGGAGGGGCTTTCCGGGAACATCCAGGGCCGGTTTTCCTTGTTTTGCGGGACCTCGAAGCACCAAGACTCGGGATTATACACCTACTCGGGATTTTAACCCCTCTAACCACACCTCTCTTATTTGACTAGTTTTTAGGCGAAAACGATTTGCATTTTATGATTCCATCGATCGGATTGGCCTTTTTCTTCCCGCAATTTTGTATGTGGACTCGAGACCACCAAGAGCTTTGTGGTCTTGGAATGAAACGCACCCCACAACAAACAAAACGATGCCCTTAAATCTCGCGCAAAACCGCAATCCGGTTTCTTTGCTTTCATTATTTAAAAAAAGGAAAAAGGTATAATTTCTTCCTCCCAAATTATCGTCCAAGTAATTTGCCAATTGACACATGGAAGATATTGAAATAATTGCTACCTACTACTTTTTTCAAATCCTTAAGATTGTTTTAGAGTGAGATCCTTCCATCACAATAATTTATTTAAAGGATGAATTGTTCACATTTATACCATTGTTTCCATTTTTTATTATGAGTTTTAATTGATATAAGATCAGATGATATTGTTCTTATTGTTTTTACGTGATGTAGAAGATGTTGGTTTTTAGAGTATGTGCATATAATACCATAAAAAAAGGCATGAATGTATACAAAAAAGAACATCATACTGATTATAAAGAACATGTGCATATAATTCGTGAGAAATAAAAAAAAACTATCAAAAATGAATAAAACCATAAAAAGAACATGAAGGTATAAAAAAAGAACATCATACTAATTATAAAAGAACATGTGTGTAAGAAACAACAACTTATTAAAAATCATAAAAATGAATAATAATATAAAAGCAACCGAAAGGTATCAAACAAAGAACACCATACGAATTATAAACAACATATACATATAAGACTTGAGAAAAAAAAACTATATAAAATCACAAAAATGGAAATAAACGTGAAAATATCATAAACGTATAAAACAAAGAACACCATTTGATTATAAAAAGAATATTTTTTGTCTAAGTTGCTTCGTTTCTTTTTGTCCAAGTTGCGTCTAACCCAAAAATAAAAATAAATATGAAAAGAACATAAAGGTATCAAACACAGAACACCATCTTGATTATAAAAGAACATATGCATATATGACTTGAGAAACAAAAAAATTATAAAAAGAATCATAACAATGAATAAAAGCATAAAAAGAACATGAAGATATAAAATAAAGAACATCATACTGATTATATAAAAGAACATGTGCATATAAGACTTAAAAAAAAAAACATAATAAGAACATGAAGGTATAAAACAAATAATTATAAAAGAACATCTATGTAAACATTTTTTAATTACACAAGGATTTTTAATGCCTTCATGTTCCATTAAAACAATAAAAAAAATAAACCTCAATGTTTCTATTTTTATCTAAGAGTATGCACATTCCATTATGGTCGAAATCTGTCATAAGCTTCGCTAAGGATATAGTGTTATTCCTCGGAAAAATTCTTTATCTGTGTTTTTTACTACTCTTTTCTTTCAACCCAATAGTAACCATTTCAAAAATATCATCTTTTATGCATACTAGCTAATTATTTACTATTATCATCTCTATAGTATACACATTGTATTTTTTGGGTCCATACTCCATACCATCAAATCACTTATATTAAGTACATTGCTATAGAATTCATTATTCAACAAACACACAACACCAAAAAAAAAAAAGGTCAACTATCGAATTGGTTAGGTGAATAAATTGCTCACACTTTGTAATTAAAGTAGATGAACAAAAACACAATAAAGTAACCTCAAGCAAGTACACACCTCACACGGTCACACCATCAAGGACCAAAGGTAGATGAACAAGAGCACAAAACATAGTAAAGTACTCTCAAACTTTCTCTCTCCTCTTCTCCCTTTTTTTCCTTCTTCTCCTTCCCATTATGAAATTATTATGCAAAAACCAGTCTTTTTTTAGTAACAAAAACTCAATTCGAACAAAACCATTTTTAGTGTTACAAAAAATGAGTTTCTACTGATTTCTTTACATAGTAACTAATAAGTATTGAAAAAAAAATCAGAATTAGTTTGCTTACTTTTTACCAATTTCAATTTTTTCCCCTCATCCTGTCATCCATGGTTTCTTCAATATTTTCTTCAAAAAGTGAAGAGATAGAGCAAAGCGTGGAATGGGAGCAATATTTTTTGGATGGGGAAGCAAAAATGAAAGATAAATGATTTAGGAAGATATTTCAAGATTTTAACAACAGCGAAAATCAAGGAATTATAGTTTATCTGTTTATTTTTATTAATTGGGTAATTACTCATTCAAATTTCACGGGTTCTTTTTGTGTGGGGGAAGAAGTTCTTTTCACTGCTATTTGTAAATAATCACTTGCGTTTTATGTGTTAGATATATGTCGTTTAACTCCGGGTGCACGTACATCACTGTGCACCCGGGTCTACCATCCAAGCTTTGTTTTTCTTCAAAATTGAAACAAAAAAATTCTCTCTTTATATTACTTTATTGATAAAGTGATAAGAAATTACACTTTGAGACACCAAACCATTGTTGCAGGTGGTATGCTGATATTATTTAGACACAAAAAATCTGATGAAAAATGGTACTCATGACGAAAGGCCTTTTCTCTTCAAAATTGCATGATTTGAACGCGAATGATACCAATTCAATGGCGAATTCCTCACTTTCTTTCTTGCAGAAACTTGAAATTCACTCAAAATATTAACAATTCTCGGTTCAACTCAAAGAAACGCAGTATCTGCGTTGCTCGAACTTGCCCTAAATCAATCGCAGCATCAATGTCGTCTCTGGATGACGAGCCAATCGACGCTGGTATGAGCGCTGGGTTCATGAACATTCTGCTACTGTGTGGTTCTTAGCGTTTTCAATTATTTTTCTCTCCTCCTTTTTGTGGTTCTAAACGCTTTTGGGGTTTTGATTGAAAAATCAGCGCATGGGCTTATTATACGGGCCGGCCACACAGAAGATTATAGATGAGGCCGGCCACATATATGAATTTGTAAAATTTAAAAGTGACTAAACTATCTTTTTATCTTATAAATGATATTAGTTTGTATAATAATGAAAAGTTATATAAAAAATTGACAAATAATAATGAAATAAAGGAGAATGATGCGAGTTTCTTTGAAAATGGCGTAAGAGTGAGTAATAATGATATCATTTACTCTTATAAATGATATCGGGTTGTATTTTAATAAAATTGTATATCAAGTTGAAAATAAGAATGAAATTGTGGATAATGATACCAGTGTGCTTTATAAAATGACATAAAAATTAGTATTAATGATATAATTTCTCTTATAAATGATATCGGTTGTGTAATCTTTCCATCGTATTCTTTTATCTTTCTCACTTGAAATCTTGACATATTTCATAACAAGATAGAATCTTCTAATTTTTTCTCAATATATACGGAAAAATATAGTCATGTGGGATCTTGTTTGATTAGATCTCGACTTAATACTTTATTAATATTTACTCCATCCAGGTCTTTATTAGTTTACCCGTATTCCTTTTTTGGGATGTCACTTATTAGTTTACGCCATTTCTTTTGTTTATTTTTGAAATGGAACACTAACTTTCCATGACACACACATTCAACTTTAATATAAATTAATCTTTTTTTTTCTTTCTACATGTCGCACAACAACATCATTTCTCCTAAAACTCGTAAGAAAAGAAACGGGTAAACTATTAAAGATAGGTTGGAGTAATCATTATAATTTTTACTTATATGTAATGAAAGATTTTTTAAGGTCCAAAAAGTGCATTGGAAAACACGCACAGTTAAAGTAGAAAGATAAAAAATATATAGAGGGAGTAATAGATAATGATAAGGTTTATAAAGTGTTGAAAATTTAATGAAATAAGGGGAAATGATACAAGTTTGCTGGAAAATAACATAAAAGTGAGTCATCTTGATATCGTTTCTCTTATATATACATGTATATATATATATACATGTATATATATATATATATATATATGTAATAATGATAAGGTATAAACGGTTGAAAAATGATAATGAAATAGGGGAAAATGACATGAAACATCTCCAAAATGATATGAAATACGCCAATAATGAGTACATAAAATAGTTTTATAATGATACGAAACACTAATATTAGTTCACACATGTGAAAATGTTATTACACAATAAGTTATAGTGTAACAATAGTAAACCATATCATTATTACTCATTTTATGTCATTTTTGCTCATCTGTATGTCATTTTTAGCGAACTTGTATCATTTCTATTATATATGGCAACAGGGGTGGGATGCGAAAAAATAGAAAAAGGAAAAAAAATAAAAATAAAAAAAGGATGTAACTACCTAATTAATTAAAAAAATGAAAAGATACAAAAGACACAACAAAAAGAAAAGAGTGAAAATTTACAACACAGTATTTACTCCCTCTCAACTAATTTTTTTTTATAAAAAAATTAAAAATCCTTGATTTAGTGGGATAAACTGATTAAAAATTTAAAAATCTCGGATTTAATAGATGTAATTAACAATTATTTAATTTTCTACATGTTTCGCACGCATCGCGTGCATAGAAGTCTAGTTTTCCCTAATGCTATTACTATTTGTCAACTCTTTATATAGTATGTCATTATTACTCATCTATATATGTCATTATTACTTGTTCCTATCTCATTTTTCAGCATACTGATATCATTTCATTTCTTTTATGTTTGTATAATCATTGTTTCATGTTATGTCATTTTGAGCGGATTTTATGTCATTTATACCTAATACTATATTAACTTACCATAGACTTACATTATTAACAAATCTAACTTCAATCTATATCATTTTTGTTGAGCTTTGTATCATTATTGTCGATTTTTATGTCATTTAAAGTCATTCTCTTATCTGTTTCTATACAACATCATTATTACACAAACTGCTATCATTTATAAGATATATGATATATGTTTTGTTGAATTTTGTTTTAGGTTGTTTTACCAAATCTATATAAGTATTTACAAAATGTATATCAATTTTCACCAAATGTGTATCATTGATACTTGTTCTATATCATTTTCAACCCCAAACTAGTATCATTTTTTATGAATCCTATGTCATTTTAAACTAATTTGTATCATTTTTGTCTTAATCTTTATCATTTTTAAACTAATCTATAACTGCCAAGAAACATAGCCGACTACATTGTTCACCTGCTATGCTACTGCCAAGTGCAAATATGCCAAGAAAACATAAATACTCCAAAAAAGATTAATATAATTTGGTAGAACAAAATGTTGCTGGAGGATGCAGGGAGGAGCACAGCTTCAGCAATACCAGGAGTGAGAAGTGAGTTCCAATCTGATCATCCTTCCTCATCTAATGCTAACTCCGTGTGGGTTTAGAAGCCTAACAGCTTGTTTGGTAGAAAGGATTTGGAAGGAAAAGAAAGAAAGTGGAAGGAAAGTTGTTAGTTTCAAATGTTTGGTTCAAAAAATAAATTCAAATGAAAGGAAATGGAAGGAATTGAAAGGAAAGACCCGAAGACTTATGAATAAATTTTCACTATACTTTCCTTTCATGAGAAGTTAGGGTTTTTTTCCTTCTCTTCCCTTCTTTTTCTTTCTCTTCCTTTCTTTTATCTTATCTTCCTTTCCTTTACTAAAAATGAACCAAACAAGCTGTAATTCGACAATGCAAATTCCAGAAAGCTTCCCTCCCTACATCAATGGCAATTTCCTTTCTTCCTCCCACTTCCTTCCATGGAAAACTCAAACTCAATCAACAATATCCTTCTTTTCTCTCTCCTCCACATCTTCTTCCTCTTCAAGTCCTTGAAACAACGCATTTTATCAATATATGCTTGGATTTTCAAACTTTCTCTCTTGTTTTTTCCCTTAATATCAATAGACCGTGAATACAAGGAATTCTCATAAATGGCAAACTTTCTCTCTTGTTTTTTCCCTTAAAATGCCTAGCAAATTGCCTAGAATTCGTGTTTTTTAATCTGATCTTTGAGGAGGAGAAAGAGATAAGTGGCGTAGAACAACAAAAAGGAAGGAGGAGAAGATCGTCGTCGGAGAAGGTGTTCAGAGAAAAAAAATGGAGGTTTTGGGGGTTAGGGATTTCACATGTGTGAAGGGATTATTACACCATTCCTTATGGTGTAACATGTTACACCTAAGATGGACTCTATACTTAATTATTATATCTAAACCATAGCAAATATATATTAAGTATAAATATAATGAGGAGTACTTCCTACGTTTCTTTTATCTACACAATCTGTATTTTGGCACTATTCACATATTTGGCTTCAACCATTGTTTGTGGTTGATATATTTGAAAAACAAAATAGTTATTATAGGATTTTACTAGCTTCGGCACAACATATATATTAGAAATATCAACTTTCTATAACTTTCACTTTTTTATAATCAAATGATCAAAGTTGCATGTTGGCAAACGTAAAAGTCAAATTCTGTACATTAAATACTTCATCTTTTTCTTAATAGATTTATCATATTAACTGGACACACTTGTGAATACGCAAGTTTGACTATTAATATCTTTAATTATATATTATTGAAAATTATAAAAATATATATATATTTTTTGAATATATACATGAAGATTAACCCAATAACAACTAAATCAAATCCTGGATATTGTCCAATTGAGAGATAATATTATCGTTACATATTAGTAATTATATATGATCAAAGCTTAAAATTTTAAATAATATAAAAAGTCAATATGATGCATCTATTAAGAAACGGAGGAAGTAGAATAGAGGTAGTTTATCTTTAGAGCACAAAGCTCTATTACTACAACTTACAAGTATATGTACTACAACCCTTTTTTTTAAGGTAAGGACAATTTCGTTGGAAAAAGGGGGAGATATTGAGGATCCTTCTTCCAAGGGGTGAGAATTGAGCCCCGTCATAGGGGTGTGAAGAAGGGTCTTACAACCACTAGAATAACTTTGAACCTCAAAATATTAGCCTCTTACCAATTATTGAAAACTATATTACTGCTGACCAAATAAGAAAGAATTACGAGTTTGAGTTTGTTAAGTTTAGGTTGAAGGCAAAAGCTCAAAAAATATTATTGATCATGGGAAAGTATTAATAGTATAACCAATAAACCCTAACGAGTGTAGCACTAGGAGACAAGGAAACATTCCTTAACTTAATGCAATACTTCCCAAATATTATCTCTAAATATGTATATATATCCTAATCTATCTAAGTAAACTCTTTTAAATAGATTTATGAAATACTCCTAAATTTATCCTAATACCCCCCAAGCAATCGTAACGACGGTAATATGTATGTTGCAATTAGAGATAAAAAATAAAATCGAAAAAAAAAACTAGTATCAGTTACAGTTGCAGATCAACCATATGAACTGGAACTTGGAAATTTTTAGGTTTTCTTGGAGTAAAACCAGGCTCAAGTTGGGTAACGGTTTTACTATAGCAAAACCAAGCTCACATCAGGTACAAGTTTTTGTAGAGCAAAATCACAAACTCGTCTCACGAGACAGGGAAAGCCAAATAATAAACCTTGTCTTACGGTACAAGGAGAACCAAAAAACCCTATCTCACGATAAAGGGAAAGCTTAAACTTTTGATGGAGGGATTCTATGGTTAAGAACCAAGTAAGTTAGGTTGTTAATTGGTGGAGCGAGTTTATGGTTAAGAATCAAGTAAGTTAGGTTCTTAATTGGTGGAGGGAGTTTATGGTGGAAGAACCAAGTATATTAGGTTCTTTAATTGGTAGGCATTTTATGGTCAAAGAACCAAGTAACTTAGCCTCAATTATTTTTGATAGATCCAACCGAACACTTATTCCATCAAATAATCTTAACGCCAAGATGAAGCATGGGAAACGAAGAGAACAAACCAACTCCACAGCAAGATATGCAGAAGACGAGATCACTAGCAGCTAGGGCTGGCAATGGATAGAAGATAGGTCGGGTGGACCTTCATCCTTCCATCACCCGCGAGCCAAATCTCCATCCACACCATCCATCACTCGCCAAGAATTTCACCCATCTCCGCTCAACCCATCAACCGCGGGTGGGGTGGGTGGAGCAGGTGGGAAACGGGTGATACTAGAAAAAAAACTATTTTTTAGAATTAACAATTTTAAAGAAATTAATATATGAAAAATTAATCATAGTCTCATAGATTAATAAAGGGACTAAATATCAATCTTTTTATTTATTTATATATATATATATATATATATATATATATATATATATATATATATAGAATTGAGTTCAGGTGAGAATGTTATTTTACATGAGAAATGAGAAAAAATATCAGCCCTTAGATCATGATTCATTTAATGGTCCAGATTAAAAAGTAAAAGAAACTAATTTCCCAAAACAATATCACATCCTCACAGTTAAACTTTCTTTCTCTCTCCTCACATTCTTTCTGCTTCCTCACAAACTGTGAAAATTTGGCTCTCTTGGGATAGTTGTTGGCCTTTTTTCGTCTGCTGATGATTTATGCATCACAGAAGCTTTCATTATTGAAATGCCAACCTCCTTTCTGTGCTCTCTTGATTCCTTGGGTCATAACTTAGTTGTTTCATTTTTCTCTGTTGGACCGAGTACCCGAGATTTCACACGAGATACGATTTCTCGAATGTTAAACAATATTTTTATTCTGAAGTATTGCTATAATAAATAAAATAAGTATCTGTATAACTTAAAACTTCTTACAACTCTAATCTGGTATTGGTATAACTCTAATTAATACTTCTTTTTTTTTACCAAGGAAAGAAAAATTAATTAATACTTCTTATAACTCTAAACAAATGTTGCTATAATTCTACTTAGTAATTCTTATAACTCTAAACAAATGTTGTTATATACTTCTAATTATTATTTCCTATATTCTAATTAGTACTTCCTACAACTCTAAATAAGTATTTAACTCTAAATATATGTTGCTATAACTCTAATTAGTAGTTCCTACAACTCTAAATAAGTACTGTTATAACTCTAATTAGTACTCTAGCATGTGTATAATATTGAGTACTCCTTCCCATAACTCTAAACAAATGTTGGTATAAATCTAAATAAATAATCATGTAACTCGAATTGATACTTACTACAACTCTAAATAAGTATTGATATAACTTTGTTTAGTACTTCCTCTAACTCTAAAGAATTGTTGCTATAACTCTAATTACTACATAATTCAACTCTAAGTAATATTTTATATAACTCTAAATGTTGTTGTAACTCCAATTAGTACTTACTACAACTCTAAATAAGTATTGGTATAATTCTAATAAGTAATTCCTATAACTCTAGACAATCATTGGTATAACTCTAAAAGCTATTTACGGTTTGTTTGATAACAATACACCACTCCTTAACACAAAAAACAGCGAATGCATAAATCAATTTCAGCAACACCAAAATAATTCGAACTAGGGCTCCGTTTGGTTGGGCGTAAAATATTTTCAGTGTAAAATAAGTTTCATGAAAAACAATTTACAATGGTAAACACAATTTCAAAATTAGTTTTCCATTGTTTGGTTCCATGTAAGAAAAATAATGAAATGAGAGGAAAATAAAAGGGAAAGTAAGGAGATAGTGAGAGGAGTGTACAAGAGAGAGAAGGA
>CANSZD010004348.1:0-95000 GCA_947648045.1 Beta corolliflora | reverse complement strand
GAGCTTAGTCTCTACTCCTATGGAAAAGATCCTCCGAAATCCGATTTTTAAACCATTTCGATTTCGCAAAGGCTCAAAAAGAAGTCACGACTTCAAAGACTGAATTTCTTCAAGCTATCAAAGACCAAATTAGCAGGGTTGAACCTTCTACCTCAAGAATAGCTGAGGAAGAAACAGTCCAGAATAATACTGTCAGTGTCCTAGATTTAAGTGACGACACTGGTACTGAGACCAGCCCCAAAACACCTGAATTAGCTAAACTCTCTTGGCAAAATACTGGACCTCTTGATATTATTCCTATAAGGTCTAGTGAATTCCAAATCAGAAGTCAGCCTAACACAATTGTTCAACCAAAATATAATGCCTCTTCCATCTATGAATGAAATATAGACGGCATGAGTGAACACCAAATATTAAACCTCTTACAAAGAAATGACAATGGCTTCAAATGCTTACAAAACCCGATGCAGTACGTCAGATAGAACAGTTGCAGAACTCTTAATTGCATGCTTCTCTGGCCAGCTAAAAGGGTGGTGGGATTTCTACCTCACCAAACAACAGCTTCTTTTGTCTAATCTTAGATACAAGAAACTTAGTGATTTCCAGTGGTATAAGAATACTTTCCTAACTAGGGTGATGCTTAGAGAAGATTCTAACCAACCCTTTTGGAAAGAAAAATTCCTAGCAGGTCTTCCAACCATCTTAGGAGAAAAAGTCAGAAACAGAATCCGTGAGGATTTTGGAGAACATATTATCCCTTACGATAGGCTAACCTACGGTGAGTTGGTAAGTCTAACCTCTAAACAAGGCCTTCAAATATGTCAAGAATTGAAGCTCCAAAAACACTTAAAGAGGGAGTTAAAAGAAACTAAAAAGGAGTTTGGTTCCTTCTGCCAACAATTTGATAACTCCTCCCCTCAGACAAACACTTGTAAAGGGAGCTGTAGTAAACCGACCCCTTACCAAAAACCCTATAAATCCCGAAGGTTCTATAAGAAGGTTGAGAAAGTCTTCCATAAAAAACCTTTTGAGCAACGGAAATGGAAGACCCATAAAACACACTAACATACCACCACAAAACATGAATTTAAAAAAAATAACTTGTTTCAAATGTGGTAAAAAGGGTCATACGGCTCGATATTATAGGGTGTCGAATAAGATCCAAAACCTTGACCTAGATGATGAGACTCTAGGAAGAATTTCAGCTCTTCTAATAGAGTCTTCTGATGAGGAAACCGATTCTTATAATTCTGCTGAGAGTCATGGCCCTCAGGATGATGACATAGATTCCTCATCTTCAGCTAATGATGAGGAATATACCCTAAACGTTCTCACCAAAGAACAAAGCCTCATCTTAGATGTTATCAAGGATATTAACAATCCTAATCTACAAAAACACATGAGCGCCTTCGTGAATCCCTTGAAGAGAGTCCTAAAGAAAAAGACCCTAACCCCCCTTCTTCAAGCACTGAACCATACAACCTCACTTCTATTTTAGAAAAGAGAAGTTCTAGAAAGAAGCCAGAAAGGACCATACAGGATCTTCAGGCTGAAGTAAAAACCATTAAAGCCGACATAAAAGATCTTAAAACTAAACGGCAAAGACGACTCGCCATAATTCGCCTTCTAACTTCTCATATGGCTGCGGATATCCCTAGTGACGAGTGATCCCGACGATGTCGCGAGATGAAGAAAATAGCCCAAAAGTCTCCGATGATTTCCTTTTTGTTTTAAAAGAAATCAGTTCTAGAAAATATTATATAAAGGTCACACTTGAGTTCTCTAGTGATTCTAAAATTAATACTATATCATTGTTCGATACCGGAGAAGATTTAAATTGCATTAAATCTAGTCTCGTCCCAAAACGCTTTCATCATAAAAGTTCTGAAAGACTTAGCTCTGCTAATAACACCAAAATGCAGATAGAAGGGAAAACATATGCAAGCATATTAAATCAAGGCCTTTCTCTAAAAAGCCATTTTGTCCTTGTTACCAATATACACTATTCAGTAATCTTGGGAACACCTTTCATAAATATAATAACCCCTTACAATGTCAGTTATGATGGGATATCCTTCAAAACCAAAAATAAAAGGCTTGATTTCTTTTTCTTAGAAAAACCCAAGACCAGAAATTTCAACATTTTAAAGGCAAGCTCCATTTATAATAGTGAGATAAATTCTCTTATCAATCGAAAATAAAGTGATGTGCACGATCTAAAACAAAAAATCCCTTTACAAAAGATCGATGACCAGTTACAAAGTAATGTTCTAAAAACTCAGATAGCTAACTTCCAAAGTCTCCTCGAACGGGAAGTTTGCTCTGATCTTCCAAATGCCTTCTGGAGTAGAAAGCAACACATGGTCGACTTACCTTATGAGCCTGATTATGATGAAAAGAATATCCCTACCAAAGCCCGGCCAACTCAGATGAATGCCGACTTAGAACGTCATTGTCGAGAAGAGATTAGATTTCTCGAAAGCAAAGGCTTAATTTCCAAATCTCGCTCCCCTTGGAGCTGTGCAGCATTTTACGTTAACAAGGCTTCTGAAATTAAACGTGGCACACCCAGATTAGTTATTAATTACAAACCTCTTAACGATGCCCTACGTTGGATCCGCTATCCAATACCTAATAAAAAAGATCTGATGCAAAAATTACACCATGTCTTTATCTTCTCAAAGTTTGAAATGAAATCTGGATTTTGGCAAATACATATCAAGCCACGACACCGTTATAAAACCGCTTTCACTGTTCCTTTTGGCCAGTATGAATGGAACGTTATGCCTTTCGGTTTTAAAAGTGCTCCCTCTGAATATCAGAGGATAATGAACGATATCTTCAATCCCTATTCAGATTTTTGCATAGTTTACATTGATGACGTGCTAGTTTACTCAAGCACGGTTGATCAGCATTTTAAAAACCTAAATACTTTTTTCTTTCTCCTTAAGAAAAATGGTCTCATCGTTTCGGCAAAAAAGATTTCTTTATTTCAAACAAAAATTAGATTCCTTGGTCATCTTGTGTCTTGTGGGACTATTACCCCTATTAATAGATCTCTCCAAATCTTTGTAGAATTGCAAAACCTCTCCATGAAAGACTAAAGAAAAACCCACCATCTTGGTCTGATATACATACCCAGGCTGTTAAAACAATAAAAACTCGAGTTCTCGAAATCCCATGCCTTAGTTTAGCAAACCCTGACCTACCCAAAATTGTTTAAACAGATGCCAGTGACAAGGGTTACGGAGGTATCTTAAAACAGGTGGACAATGGTAAAGAGTACATTATCAGGTTCACCTCAGGACACTAGAATGATACCCAGAAAAAAAACTCTATTATAAAACAGGAGATATTATCAATTGTTCTATGTATTACCAAATTCTAGTCTGATTTGTTAAATCAAAAATTCTTGTTACGAGTTGATTGTCAAGCTGCTAAAGCTGTTTTAAAAAAGGATGTCCAAAATATTGCGGTAAGCATATTTTTGGTAGATGGCCGTCTATCTTAAGCATTTTTGAATTTGAGATTGAGCATATAAAACGAGAAGAGAATTCTATCCCTGACTTCTTAACCCGTGAATTTCTTACAGAAATGCCTAAAAAGACAAAAGATAAGGAGAAATCTCGACCTCCTCCTGAGAAAACCATATGCACCACACAAAACCCATCAAAACCTAGTACGAAGCAGTTCAGAATATGGAGAGTGAAACCTCCTCCATTGATAGAACATAGGAAGTTCAAGAATGGCTCATTTCCATCTCTGAGCATCCTTCGTCTATCTTAAAACACCCCCAACTCCTCCAAGTCTTCCAAAACTCTATGCAAAACCAGGGAAGCTCAAGCAAAGCAGCTACAGAAGGTTAAACTCCCACAGGGAAAAATATTACTGTTATTTCAAAACCAGAGGAAGGAGAATCTTCCCAAAAAAACCCCTCCTCAAAAACAATTTCTAAAACCAGGTAAGTCTCAGGTTGTGGTTGCACAACCTAAGAAAAATGAGACTTCCGATTATTTTGTTAAAAATGCCTTTCAAAATATTATAACAATTAAACATGGGTATCATGATGAAGATCCCTATGCTTCAATACAAAAAATCTTTGGAAAAAACTGGTTCTATAAACCATGGGATCGTACTAAAACAACATAATATTACAAGACAATCCTTGAGGTTACTGGCTTCGCTAAATTCAAACACTTCTTTTACGAGAATGAGCAAGCTGAGCCCTCCTATTCAACCATTAAAATCCTAAAGGTTCTCGGTCCTCACGACTGGGGTCAAGACCTGTCAAAACACAAAGCCTTCCCCATTAGCTTCAATAACACTTTCCCACACTGTAAAACCATTAATTATTGGGATTACCAACAGGCATGGTTCTCCACTTTCCTAATACAAAACAATAGATTATTCCATTCCTGGCTAATCTACTTCAATACTAAAACCATACGGCCGTAAAAGCCGCCATCTTGGTTTACCCAATGGTGGAAATTATATGGTTCTTCTAGTGAGATCCTTCACCCCGAATTTGCAAAAAGCTATAATACTTTTCGAACCCAATACAAACCTTCAAACATCGAAAGGCGCTTTCCCGCCTTATGTTTATTTTCAATGAAGTTCTACCTCCCTTGGGTTTGTCAATGGTTCCTCGAAATAAACTAAGATCAAGGGGGCATGGTTCTCCAAAGAAAGTTTAAAACTAGATGGTGGTCAAACTTCAATGCACCACATTCTATTCTCGAACCAGCCATGAGAGAATGGTTGAAGAAAAATTATAACACAGGTATCATGAAATCAGGGCAAAACAATCTCAGTTCCTAGCCCGTAAATCACAAGCAAATTCCTTGCTTGCATCAAGAAAAACCCCCCGAAGATTACGCACGGATACTACGACAACTAGCCAACAGTATGTCTGAATCCTCTATAACTTCAGACAATGAAACAACAGCAGACTCCTCCATCCACCTCAGTGACGATGAAGAAGATGCTGGTTTCCAGCCCTAAAAAAAGGTTTACTTTCACTATCTTCAAGCTGCAACAGGGTAAACACCGCAACGGACAATTCAACAGAAATTCCTTTCGGTTTTGAACCGATATGCAGACAAAAGACTTCAACAAGGGTAAAGCTGCAAAACTATTCATCAACGTATAAAGCTTCAACAAGATAAAATTTGAACAGGTTTAAAGTAGAAGATAAATTTTTCATGCACGCTTTAACAACGTGACGGATTTGTTCTCCCCTTGCCTATAAATTGAGGCCTCTTCTTCAGTTTTAGGCAGAGCAAAATACACGACTACACAAGCTCCTCTGAAAATCTCTTTCTCTCTTCACTCACAAAAATTTATAACTCTCTTTAGTATCAGTTTCATTTCAAGACAATTTGTAAGTCTTTTTTGTAAAACCATGGCCGGTTAAACCACCTTTCTTTACTTTGTTTATGCATACATATTTTTAATTACATGTTAGTACTTTCCTAGTTTATCTGTTAAAACCCCAGATCCTTGGCACATTCTGGTATTAGAGCCATGGGGTTGTAGTTATATTTGTTCCTTATATAACTTTATCTTTTTGAATTCAGTACTTTCCTGTCTTAATATTGACTTTTGTCCTATTTTTATTCTGCTGTTTTTAAAGTTTGTAGAGGCAGTAAGTCCTACAAGAGGCAGTCAGACCATAGGGCTACACCTTTTTCACGGCGGGTAGGTTTTAGGGCTTGTTTTAAGTTTTAAAACTGGACTAATTTCTCTTTCAAAATTATGAGTTCTATATGGAGCAGAGGAGATCCATCCTCTTCTCGTGGTAGTAGTAAAGTCAATAAGTCAAGTTAAAAATGAAACATTTACTATAGAAAACCTTGATCAAAGCATTGACAATTGGGAGATACCCAAAGTTAATAAAGACCAGATTTATTAAATGAGTAAATATAATATTTTTAAAACTGATTATGTTATCAAGACCCAAGAACGAGATATCCATTTAACAAAACCTATTGATACTATCAAATTATTTTCAGCAAAAACCTTGCAAAAACATGTCGAAAAAGGTTATCGATACATCCATATAGGATTGGTTCAAGTAGGTTTAAAACCTCTTACAAAAGAAGGATTAAATTCCTCGATCCTTGTGGCCCTTAGAGATGGACGATTCAAAGACTTTAATGATTCTTTACTAGGAACTATAGAGTCAAGTTTATGCATGGGTCCGGTCTCTTTCGATTGTTATCCAAATTTCAGGTGTCTCGTTAAGTGATAAGAATATCTTATCCTCCTTACTTTTACAAATTAAAACTCATAATTACAAAATGTTCGATGGTTCAATACCAGTAGCTCTGATCTATAAAGTCCATTATAAAGCTATGATGTCTGCTTTTAATACTAGAAATATACAACATAGTAAGAAAGGAGAAACTCTCCTCCTCCAAACCGACCTTTCAAGATCTAACATAAGAATCCATAACCCAATACAATGGAATGATGTCGGTCTTCCCGAAGATTGGTTCCTCGAAGGAGCCGCCGAACTCGAAGCGCGATCCCCAAGCACCTCCAGAACCTAATACCGACTTACAACAAGTTATACAATACTCTGATGGTAGTGTTAAACTTAGCTTTAACAGGAGCACTAGCTCTAGGTATTCAGACCATTCCTCTGTTGAAAGCCTAGGACCGGTCTTCCCATCTTCCTTCTATGAATAACATGCATTATAAACGATAAATCGGTTGTCCTAGAAACAAGATTACCAGGAAAGGCCAAGGTATTCTACCTCGGATATACCTTCACCATCCATCCAAAATGTAGAATATAAAACCCAAGTTCCACACCCGGTCTATGCTGAACGACAGTCTCCTCCAGACTCACCCTCAGCCTCGGCTATAACAGAAAATATTGCTAATGAGCTAAACGTCCTTGAAAAGGATTTTGAGATCAATAAAGAATTAGTTCACAAATACTTTTATGCCCCATATAACCTCTCGAAGAGAACGTGGTTGTTCAAGCACTTTCTTGAAATTCGGGAAAGATCCAAGAAAGCTATTACAACTTTGTAATACAACATAGAGCTCATATTTTATTTTTTGATTGGTTTGAACTCCATAGTTTTGACCATAACATTGATTACCCTTTTAAATCCATAGAACACGTCGACACCAATAGAAGGACACCCGTCTGGGAGACTCCGGATGGTAATGTTCAAGTCGACCATCCTCCATTACGACAAATTACCTTCTCCATAGGCGAGCCTAAGGTAGAGGCTTGTCCTCTCGAGAAACCTCGGGAAGAAGCCACCAAAAACCTCAAGAATATTGTCCTACAAAACAATTTTACAAACATTAGCCTTAACACACTAGGAAAGCAAACTTTCTAGAATTGAGAAACAAAACCTTAAAGCAGAGACGAGCTTAGTCTCTACTCCTATGGAAAAGATCCTCCGAAATCCGTGTTTTTAACCATTTCAGATTTCGTAAAAGGCTTAAAAAGAAGTCACGACTTCAAAGACTGAATTTCTTCAAGCTATCAAAGACCAAATTAGCAGGGTTGAACCTTCTACCTCAAGAATAGCTGAGGAAGAAACAGTCCAGAATAATACTGTCAGTGTCCTAGATTTAAGTAACGACACTGGTACTGAGACCAGCCCCAAAACACCTGAATTAGCTAAACTCTCTTGGCGAAATACTGGACCTCTTGATATTATTCCTATAAGGTCTAGTGAATTCCAAATCGAAAGTCAGCCTAACACAATTGTTCAACCAAAATATAATGCCTCTTCCATCTATGAATGGATTATAGACGGCATGAGTGAAAACCAAATATTAAACCTCTTACAGCAAATGACAATGGCTTCAAATGCTTACAAAACCCGATGCAGTACGTCGAGATAGATCGGTTGCGAACTCTCTTAATTGCGAGCTTCTCCGGCCGGCTAAAAGGGTGGTGGGATTTCTATCTCACCAAACAACAAAGAATCGGATATCTTAAATGCGATCCATACAACTGAAGATGGGGTTCCCATTCTCAACCAGAATGGAGAACCAATCTAAGATTCTGTCTCAACCCTAATTTTTACCTTATCACTACATTTCATTGGAGATTCCTCCCATCTAAGAGACAAAAAAGCAGATCTTTTGTCTAATCTTAGATGCAAGAAACTTAGTGATTTCCAGTGGAATAAGAATACTTTCCTAACAACGGTGATGCTTAGAGAAGATTCTAACCAACCCTTTTGGAAAGAAAAATTCCTAGCAGGTCTTCCAACCATCTTAGGAGAAAAAGTCATAAACAGAATCTGTGAGGATTTTGGAGAACATATTATCCCTTACGATAGACTAACCTACGGTGAGTTGGTTAGTCTAACCTCTAAACAAGGCCTTCAAATATGTCAAGATTTAAAGCTCCAAAAACACTTAAAGAGGGAGTTAAAAGAAACTAAAAAGGAGTTAGGTTCCTTCTGCCAACAATTTGGTAACTCCTCCCCTCAGACAAACACTTGTAAAGGGAGTTGTAGTAAACCGACCCCTTACCAAAAACCCTATAAATCCCGAAGGTTCTATAAGAAGGTTGAGAAAGTCTTCCATAAAAAACCTTTTGAGCAATGGAAATGGAAGACCCATAAAAACCACCAACAGACCACCACAAAACCTGACTTTAAAAACATAACTTGTTTCAAATGTGGTAAAAAGGGTCATACGGCTTGATATTGTAGGGTGTCTAATAAGATCCAAAACCTTGACCTAGATGATGAGACTCTAGGAAGAATTTTAGCTCTTCTAATAGAGTCTTCTGATGAGGAAATCGATTCTTAAAATTTCTCGAGAGTCATGGCCCTCGGGATGATGACATAGATTCCTCATCTTCAGCTATTGATGAGAAAATACCCTAAACGTTATCACCAAAGAACAAAGCCTCATCTTAGATGTTATCCAGGATATTAACAATCCTAATCTACAAAAATAGTACCTTGAGCGCCTTCTTGAATCCCTTGAAGAAAGTCCTAAAGAAAAAGACCCTAACCCCCCTTCTTTAAGCACTAAACCATACAACCTCACTTCTATTTTAGAAAAGAGAAGTTCTAGAAAGAAGCCATAAAGGACCACACAGGATCTTCAGGCTGAAGTAAAACCATTAAAGCCGACATAAAAGATCTTAAAACTAAACAGCAGCACGACTCTGCCATAATTCAGCTTCTAACTTCTCATATGGCTACAGATATCCCGAGTGAGAGTGATCCTGACGATGTCGCAGATGAAGAAAATAGCCCAAAAGTCCCCAGGTGATTTCCTTTTTTGTTTTAAAAGAAATCAGTTCTAGAAAATATTATATAAAGGTCACACTTGAGTTCTCTAGTAATTTTAAAATTAATACTATAGCATTGTTCGATACCGGAGCAGATTTAAATTGCATTAAATCTAGTCTCGTCCCAAAATGCTTTCATCAAAAAAACTTCTGAAAGACTTAGCTCTGCTAATAACACCAAAATGCAGATAGAAGGGAAAACATATGCAAGCATATTAAATCAAGGCATTTCTCTAAAAAGCCATTTTGTCCTTGTTACCAATATACACCATTCAGTAATCTTGGGAGCACCTTTCATAAATATAATAACCCTTACAATGTCAGTTATGATGGGATATCCTTCAAAACCAAAAATAAAAGGCTTGATTTCCTTTTCTTATAAAAACCCAAGACCAGAAATCTCAACATTATAAAGGCAAGCTGCATTTATAATAGTGAGATAAATTCTCTAATCAATCGAAAACAAAGTGATGTGCACGAACTAAAACAAAATTCCATTTACAAAAGATCGATGACCAGTTACAAAGTAATGTTCTAAAAACTTAGATAGCTAACTTCCAAAGTCTCCTCGAACGGGAAGTTTGCTCTGATCTTCCAAATGCCTTCTAGAGTAGAAAGCAACGCATGGTCGACTTACCTTATGAGCCTGATTATGATGAAAAGAATATCCCTACCAAAGCCCGGCCAACTCAGATGAATGCCAACTTAGAACGTCATTGTCGAGAAGAGATTAGATTTCTCGAAAGCAAAGGCTTAATTTCCAAATCCCGCTCCCCTTGGAGTTGTGCGGCGTTTTACGTTAACAAGGCTTCTGAAATTGAACGTGGCACACTCAGATTAGTTATTAATTACAAACCTCTAAACGATGCACACTCAGATTAGTTATTAATTACAAACCTCTTAACGATGCCCTACGTTGGATCCGCTATCCAATACCTAATAAAAAAGATCTGATGCAAAAATTACACCATGCCTTTATCTTCTCAAAGTTTGATATGAAATTTGGATTTTGGCAAATACAGATCAAGCCACAACACCGTTATAAAACCGCTTTTACTGTTCCTTTTGGCCAGTATGAATGGAACGTTATGCCTTTCGGTCTTAAAAATGCTCCCTTTGAATATCTGAGGATAATGAACTATATCTTCAATCCCTATTCAGATTTTTGCATAGTTTACATTAATTACGTGCTAGTTTACTCAAGCACGATTGATCAGCATTTTAAAAACCTAAAGACTTTTTTCTATCTCATTAAGAAAAATGGTCTCGTCGTTTCGGCAAAAAAGATTTCTTTATTTCAAACAAAAATTAAATTCCTTGGTCATCTTGTGTCTTGTGGGACTATTACCCCTATTGGTAGATCTCTCCAATTAACTAGCAAATTTCCTGATAAAATCTTAGACAAAACTCAACTGTAAATATTTCTTGGTAGTTTAAATTATGTCTTAGATTTTTATCCAAATCTTTGTAGAATTGCAAAACCTCTCCATGATAGACTAAAGAAAAACCCACCGCCTTCGTTTGATATACATACCCAGGATGTTAAAACAATAAAAACTCGAGTTCTCGAAATCCCATGCCTTAGTTTAGCAGACCCTGACCTACCTAAAATTGTTGAAACAGATGCCAGTGACAAGGGTTACGGAGGTATCTTAAAACAGGTGGACAATGGTAAAAAGTACATTATCAGGTTCACCTCAGGACACTAGAATGATACCAAGAAAAAAAACTCTATTATAAAACAGGAGATATTATCAATTGTTCTATGTATTACCAAATTCCAGTCCGATTTGTTAAATAAAAAATTCTTGTTACGAGTTGATTGTCAAGCTGCTAAAGCTGTTTTAAAAAAGGATGTCCAAAACATTGCGGTAAAGCATATTTTTGCTAGATGGCTGTTTATCTTAAGCATTTTTGAATTTGAGATTGAGCATATAAAAGGAGAAGAGAATTTTATCCCTAACTTCTTAACCCGTGAATTTCTTATAGAAATGCCTAAAAAGACAAAAGATAAGGAGAAGTCTCGACCTCCTCCTGAAAAAATCATATGCACCACTAAAAAAACCATCAAAACCTAGTACGAAGCAGTTCAGAATATGGAGAGTGAAACCTCCTCCATTAATAGAACACAGGAAGTTCAAGAATGGCTCCTTTCCATCTCTGAGCATCCTTCGTCTATCTTAAAACACCCCCAACTCCTCAAAGCCTTCCAGAACTCTATGTAAAACCACAACAACAACAACAACAACAACAACAACAACAACAACAACAAAGAAGAACAACAAAGAACAACAACAAGAATAACAAAGAATAAAGAATCAAGAATAACAACAAAGAATAAAGAATAATAATAAAGAAAAACCGCAATAAAAACAAAGAATAACATCAACAACAACAACAACAACAACAAAGAACAACAAGAAATCTAAACCCCGAACTCCAAAGAACAACAAAGAAGAACAACAAAGAACAACATCAACAACAACAACAACCGCAACAACAAAGAACAACAACAACAACAACAACAAAGAACAACAACAACATCACCAACAACAACAACAAAGAACAACAACAACAACACCAACAACAACAACAACAACAGCAACAACAACAACAAACATGAAACAACAACAACAACAAGAACAAAGAACAACAACGACAACAACAAAGAAGAACAACAACAACAACAACCACAACAACAACAAAGAACAACAACAACAACAACAACAACAAAAAGAACAACAAAGAACAACAAAGAATAAAGAATAACAACAACAACAAAGAAGAATAACAAAGAACAACAAAGAAGAACAAAACAAAGAACAATAACAACAACAATAATAACCCTAAACCCTAAACCCCGAACCTCAAAGAACAAAAGAACAACAAAGAAACAAAGAACAATGAATAACAAGAAGAATAACAACAAGAAGAATAAAGAACAATAAAAGAATAACAACAAAGAACAACAAAGAACAAAGAACAACAACACCAACAACAACAACAACAATAACAAAAAGAATAACAACAACAAAGAAGAACAACAACAACAACAAGAAAGAACAACAACAACAACAACAACAACAACAACAACAACAACAACAACAACAACAAGATCAACAACAACAACAAAGAATCGCAACAACAACATCAACAACAACAAAAACGACAACAACAACAACAACAACAAAGAACAACAACAACAACAACAACAAGAACAAAGAACAAAGAAGACTAACAACAACAAAGAAGAGCAACAAAGAAAAACAACAACAAAGAATAACAAAGAATAAAGAATACCACAATAACAACAAGAATAAATAACAAAGAATAAAGAATAAACAATCAAGAATAAAGAATAAAGAATAAAGAATAGCAATAAAGAATAAAGAATAACAAAGAATAAAGAATAAAGATCAACAACAACAACAACAACAACAACAAGAATAAAGAATAAAGAATAAAGAATAGCAACAAAGAATAAAGAATAAAGAAGAATAAAGATCAACAACAACAACAACAACAACAACAACAACATCAACAAAGAACAACAACAACAACAACGTAAGAACATCAACAACAATAATAAAGAACAACAACAAGAACAACAACAAAGAACAACAAAGAACATCAACAAAGAACAACAAAACAAAGAACAACAACAACAACAACAACAACAACAACAACAATAACAAAAAACAACAAAGAATAAAGAAGAACAACAACAACAAAGAATAAAGAACAACAACAACAACAACAACAACAACAACAACAAAAGAACAACAACAACAATGAATCTATAACAACAAAGAACAACAACAAAAATAGCAATAAAGAACAACAACAACAACAACAACAATAACAAAATAACAACAACAACAACAACAACAACAACAACAACAACACCAACAACAACAACAAAGAACAGATATAACAACAAAGAATAAAGAATAAAGAATAAAAAACAAAGAATAACAATGTAAAGAATAACAACAAGAATAAACAACAAAGAACAACAAAAAGAATAACAACAACAATCAAGTACAAAGAATCGCAACAACAAAGAACAACAACAACAACAAAAACAACACTAACAAGAATAAAGAATAAAGAAACAAAGAATAAAGAATATCAAGAATAAAGAATAAAGAATAAAGAATAAAGAAACAAAGAATAAAAGAATCAAAGAATAAAAAGAATAAAGAATAAAGAATAAAGAATAAGAATAAAGAATAAGAAAGATCAACAACAAGAACACCAACAAAGAATAAAGAATAAAGAATAAAAGAATAAGAATAAGAATGAAGAATAAAGAATGAAAACAAGAATAACAACAACAAGAAGAATAACAACAACAAAGAATAAAGAAGAATAGCAACAAAGAATAAAGAATAAAGACCAAAGAAAAAACAACAACAAAACAACAACAAAGAATACCAACGACAACAAAGAATAAAGAATAAAGAATAGCAACAACAAAGAACACCAACACCAACAAAGAACAACAACAACAACAACAACAAAGAATAAAGAATAAAGAATAAAGAACAACAACAACAAAAAAGAACCTACAACAACAACAACAACAACAACAATAACAACAACAACAAAGAACAACAAAGAACAACAACAACAACAAAGAACAACAACAACAACAACAACAACAACAAAAGAACAACAACCGCAATAACAACAAGAATAAAGAACAACAACAAGAAAAAAAAACAAAGAAGAAAACAACAATAATAAACCTAAACCCTAAACCCCGAACCCCAACAAAGAACAACAACAACCACAAAGAAGAATAAAGAACAACAACAACAACAACAACAAAGAACAATAAAGAAGACCAACAACAACAAAGAAGAGCAACAACAACAACAACAACAACAATAAAAAAACAACAACAAAGAACAACAAAGAACAACAAAGAAGAACAACAACAAAGAACAACAAAGAACAACAACAACCACAACAACAACAACAAGAACAACAAAGAACAACAACAACAACAACAACAACAACAACAACAACAACAACAACAACAAAGAACAACAACAACAAAGAACAACAACAAAGAACAACAAAGAACAACAACAACAACAACAAGAATAACAACAACAACAAAGAACAAACAAGAACAATACCAAAAGAAAACAAGAATAACAAAAACAACAACAACAACAACAACAACAACAACAACAACAACAAAGAATAACAACAAGAACAAAGAACAACAAAGAATAACAACAAAGAACAAACAACAAAACAACAAGAACAACAACAACAACAAACAACAACAACAAAGAACAACAACAACAAAGAACAACAACAACAACAAAGAATAACAACAAAGAACAACATCATCAACAACAACAACAACAAAGAATAACAACAACAAAGAGCAATAACAACAACAACAACAACAGCAACAACAACAACAACAACAAAGAACAACAACAACAACAAGAACAACAACAAGCAGAATAACAAGAACAACAAATAACAAGAATAAAGAAGAAAACAAAGAATAAAGAAAGAACATCAACAACAAAGAATAAAGAACCGCAACAACAACAGCAACAACAACAACAACTGCAAAAACAGCAGCGAAAATAACAACACTACAAGAAAATTACCTTTTCGTGGCGATTATTTTAAGTGATTGTACATTTGCTACAATAAGCAACTAATGTGTGTGAAATAGTATAGGAAAATGTAGCACTTTACAATCGCCATATTAAACTCTTTAAAAATCGGTACAAAAAGCCTAGTATGAGATATTCACCATTTATTTTCCCACGAATTTATATAAATATTAGATATAGATATTGTATCGTTTAAAAATCGCCATATTTATCCCCGAAAATCGATACAAAAGACCTTCTAAATGACCCATATCCGGGCGCTCTCTTGTTGATGAAATTTTCATAATCGACGGACTTTCACTCAAAATTCAAAAACCACCGCCACTACCTCCAAATTGTTTTGGATTTTAATTTTTAAATTAGGTTTAGCAATTACGTCATTCTACTCCCCTTTCTCGTTAAGCTTTGAGTGATCTTCAAATTCGCGTGAAAATTTGCCTGCAATCTTTTCTCTCCCTCAAGTCGATCAACTCACCGGTAATCTTCAAATTCGAATACTTTTTCGGCCGGTAATTATTTGAATTTGTTTGAATTTTCAATTTGTATTCGTGTGAAAATTCACTCCTCGGAACTTGTTACTCTAATTTGTTCTAATCCCCTTAATCGTTTTTTTTTTAAAATCGCTTGCTCATATCTTTTCTCTCCCTTAAGTATTCATCGTAAATCTTCAATTTCGACACTTTTCCGGCCGGTAATTAATTGAATTTGTTTGAATTTTCAATTTATATCCGTGCGAAAATTCGCTACTTGAACTTAGTCGAATAATTTGCTTCTTGAATCTGCTTCAATTCATATTTGATTAAAAAGTTAGACACCAGAAGCATTTTTGTCAATGTTGAGATTGGTGAATAAATACTTGATGTACAAGAAAAAATATGAAATTCTTGGGGAAAGACCTTTCTTGGTGGGTGGTAAAGATGAGGCATTATTGTCCAATGATCATGTCTCGAATAGTAATGTGTACATTCATATCTTCATCATATGTCCGTTATATCTTCTAAATCTTTTCATGTCAAATGCTTCGTTACTGTTTATATCTCTACTACATCTAATATGTACGCAACTAAATATCAATCATGGACTATTGTTGTTTTTCTTCGAGATGGGAGTTCTCATTTAGCAATCGGAGATGGATACCTCAAGAACTTTGGGAAGAAGAACAGTGGACGGGAATAGTTATGCCCTTGGGCTTCATGGTCCTTTTTTTTACAAGGTTCTCGATGTCAACAAGTGCTTTTGACAAAGCGAACCCAAGAATGCGGTATGTTAAATGTTATATACTTCACTTTAGAGATAGATGAGCGCTTTTCTTCATCTGGTTTTGTTGCTCGGCAAACATCTGTATCAGCTATTATTACATATTTCGAGCACTACTGGAGTCTCTCAAAGCAAAGATGAATTTTTGTTTCAATCCTTCGCATAAGTCATATCTGATTGTTGTAACGCTGATATATGTGTAATTCTTTTCATTGCCTTGATCATAGTAGACGGAGTGTGGTTTGGTTCTTGACCTATTTCGCAGTTAATTTGTTTTTATGATAATAGGTTCTCTTGGCGCTTCAAGGTTGTTGGAGAGATCGAGCTTAGTTCTTTCTCCTTATAATGTTCACTCCCATGCTTGGGGTTTCTTAAGCATCTAGTGATAAGAACCGGCGAGTAACCTGGTTTCTTTGATCCCTCAAATACCACAACTGTATTCTGGTATGGTAGCAACAAGATGTGACTATTCACTGTATATATTGTATACTTCTAAATTTGAAAACACTATATCTATGCTAGTATGTGAGTTTTTTAATGTGGCATTGCTCTTGATTTCTTTTTTATCAAATTCGTTCCTCTTGTGGTATCTTGCATCGAAGTCGCTGGTAAAGTCTCCAATTTCTTTTGTAAGTTGCTAGACTTTAAGTAAATCATTATAAGTTGTTTGTTTTATATAAATTGACTGAAAATTAGGTATGGCTCCCTAACTTATATTAAACAAAGACAAGATTTGTTCAGCTTAATGTGATAGTAATTTAGGTAATTAATACCGTTACTAACGGAAGAACATATGATCATCAAAATGCCTCTTGCTTAACTGATAGGTAAAACGTTGTTTTCAATTTAAAATGTGTATGCTAACTTTTTATAATTGATTCGTGTATTAATTTTTGTCCCTTTTTGCGTGATAATTCTACTTTGGAAATGGTGAAGTTGAGCCCACTTTAGTGAACATTTTAGCTACACTATTACAATTGTTGATTTGTTATGGACAAGTATACTTTTTTAAGCTAAATTTCTAGAATTATAATTGTTTCTATAATTCGAAATGATATTTGTGATTACTTTGGAGTTATTATCAATAATATTTATCTTGATATTGTGTTTATTTTAGCATCAAAATCGATATTGGTATGTGTATAATAAAGGAATTGTCATTTCCAAAATAGATAGTAAAATTATTTGTTACAATAACAACAAAGAAGCAACAAATATTGTGGCGAATATAATCGCCGCCATATAACTTATAAGGTGTAGTCTTTATTAGCAATCATGGTGGTTCCATGACTAATAGCATCAATTAAATTCGAGATAATAGTTGAGTTCGCCACAAAAATTACTTAATAGTATCGATTTAATTTGTTCTCATGTTATTCAATGGCGTCGATTGTATTCACAACTATAATTTAAAATAATGTCGATTATATTCGCAACCATAACTAATTATTTGTGATGATTGTATTCAGTACCATAATTAACAAATGGAGTCGATTGGATTAGCTGCGATAATTAACAATAGTGTCGATTACATTCGCTGTCGTATCTAATAAATAATGTCAATTATATTCGCAACCATAATTAGCCAATAGTGTCGATTGCATTCACTACCATATACAATTTTTGTGGAAGGTGGATCCAATATTTGTAGCAATTATAATCGCTACAATAATCACCACAATTGGAAGTAACCATTCGTATCGATTATTTAGGTCTACCCCAGCGAATGCGAAAACCACTACCAAAAGCTATGGTAACGGTGCTTCTTGTATCAAAAAGTCATTTGTTGGGGTAAGTATTCGTAGTGAATGCAATCGATACCAAATGTTAAAATAATCGCCACGAAAACGTAATTTTCTTGTAGTGCAACAAAGAATAAAGAATAAAGAATAAAGAATAAAGAACAAAGAAGAAAGAATAAAGAATAAAGAATAAAGAACAAACAGCAAGAAGAACAACAACAAGAACAAAGAACAACAACAACAACAACAAAGAACAACAACAACAACAACAACAACAACAAAGAACAACAACAACAACAACAACAACAAGAATAACAACAACAACGCATCAGAATAAAGACAAAGAATAAAGAATAAAAAAGAATAAGCAAAAAGAACAAAGAGCAACGAAAGAACGGCAAGAATAAAGAATGCAACAAAGAATAAGATAGCAACAAAGAATAAAGAACAACAAAGAATAAAGAACAACGACAACAGCAAGATAGCAACAACAACAATAACAATAGCAACAAAGAATAAAGAACAAAGAATAAAGAATATCAACAGAATAAAGAACAAAGAATAACAACAAGAATAACAACAAAGAATAAAGAATAAAGAATAAAGAATAACAAGGAACAAAGAAAGAACAACAACAACAACAACAACAACAACAACAACAACAACAACAACAACAACAACAACAACAAAGAACAACAAAGAACAACAACAACAACAACAACAACAACAACAACAACAACAACAACATCAACAACAACAACAACAACAACCAGCAGCAACAACAACAACAACAACGACAACAACAACAACAACAACAACAACAACAACAACAACAACAACAACAACAACAACAACAACAACAACAACAAAAATAACAAAGCCCTAGTTTTTTTAACCTAAAAATCAAACTAACTACTTAAAGTAACATCAAATTAACTCAAATCAATCAACTTTAAACCCGTTAACTATTATACAACCTAATTTCACTAATAATTATTCATAAAACTACAATGAATTATAAACTTGAATCTTCAAATATGAGATTACAATAAAAGTTATGAACTTTTTTGTTACTTAGGAAGAGGTGGAGGAGGAATGTAACTTGTTTAAAGAGGGTGGAGGTGCGGCGGTGGTGGTGCGGGGGTAGTGGTGCGCAAGAGAATGAATCGCTAGCGCACGGTGCAGGCGGGAGTGGAGTGGTGCGCATGAGGAACTGGTGGTGCGCAAGAGGATGGGAGGAACCTTCAGGTGGCGGCGGAATCACGTGGCCGACGGTTGCTGGTGACCGGGTCGGTTTGTGATGTGTTCAAGTTTATCGGGGTTTTTACGTTGTTTTAGACGTATTTTGGATGGAAGGCTTGGTCGTAGTCATGGGCATTAGCACACTTTTAGGCTTTAGCGGAAGTTTATGGTTGAAGTTGTAAGAGAGTGTTACGGTACGACATTGTGAGCCTTTGGAGTTGTTGGGAGCTTTGGCCTATAGTCACTTTGGGCATCAACGCAAGTAGCACATGAACATCATTGGACAGCATCGGCACCATCATCCTTCTGGCCAGCCAAGCAAGTTCAAGAAAAGCCCAAGTCGCACCTCGCGACCCGTACCGCACCTCGCGACCTAGGGCACTTTTGTGGTTCGTTCGTGTCCGTCGCAAAATACGAGGTGCGACCATACTCGCACCTCGCGACATGGCTATGTCGCACCTCGCGAAGTATGCCGCACCTCGCGACCCCTGGCGCTGGGCAAAGTCGGCTAAGTTGCCGACTTAGACAACTTGTAACTTTCTTCTTCTTTTTCGTTATAGTTTCTTTTGGGAGTATAAATAGGACATTATTCATAACCCTAAGGGGTTAGCCACTCTTAGAGAAAAAGAACTCCTCCCTTTTGTTTTAGTTTTCTAGTTTTCATCTTCCATTGAGCTCTATGTATTTCACTTTTGTATTGTGGACAAGAAGCATGGAAATTATAGCTTAAACTCTCTTGGGAATGGTTGAAGGAAGCTTTTGACGGTTTATTGTAAGATTTACTCTTTCTCTTACTCTTTATCTTGGTTATTATCTAGCTTTCAATATTAATGTTTATGGTCATGACTTGGATTAGCTAGGAGTACTACTAGTTGATGTTTGTTGTTGATTTAATGCTAGGTTTCGGATATAATCGATGTTATATGCTTAACCATGTTGTAGTAAGCTAGGTTCTCTTGATTTATGCTTGAACATTATTGAGTGAATCCGGTTAAGCTAGACAAGTTGTTGAATGCTTAGCGCTTGTTTAAATATCGGCAATATTATCGGTTCTCTATTCTTAATGCGATTCTTAGTTTGAATCTCGACGCTAGGAGAGGTTGATTGAGAATTAGGATTTTGTAATGCGCAGCTCGTACTTATTTAACTAAAACTTGAGAGAACGGAGGATTCGATCCTTAACGATAATCAACCAAGAATTGAGTAAGCTTGCAGTGAATCGATAAATAGATCCGTAGAAGTGGATATCAACTGGACCCTAACTTCGTTATTATTGACTTCCACTAGTTAATTTTCATCTTGTTTGCTCGTCTAGATTTTGATTTAATCCAAAATCCCCCATTGCCTCGATTGTTCATCACGTAGAGAAATCTAGGTGATCAGTTTCATTAAATACACTTGCCTTCCCCATTTCCCTGTGGATACGAACCCTACTTCCTATCTACATTTATTTGTAAAAGAGAGTAGGAGAAAATTATATTTGGTGACTCTCACGACAAGAGCCCGCCAAATTTTGGCGCCGTTGCCGGGGAAACGGTGTTACTTGTTTGTATTTAGTGTATGTTTTTGGATTGTATTGCTTATGGTTTTTGTTTATGGTTAATACTCGTGCTACTAACCAAGAGCCTTTGCAGTACGATCGAGATCTAGAACTAACCCTTTTCAGGTTGAGAAGAGAATTGCGTGAAGGCTTTAGAGAGCTCCCTTTTTCGCTTGAATTTGAAGAAGAGATGCCTCCTAGAGTTGAGCACCGCACTTTAAAGGAGCTCACTGCTCCTAACCTTGACCAACAGCCTTTGTGTATCACATTTCCGGAACCGGAAGTGGGGGACACATTTGAGCTAAAGTCGGGGTTGATACATTTGCTTCCCTCATTCCATGGGCTAAATGGTGAAGATCCAAATAAACATTTGTCGAGTTTCACGTGGTATGCGGCGACATGAAACCAAGTGGAGTTTCGAAAGATAGGAATCAAGCTTAAAGCCTTCCCCTTTTCACTAAAAGACGCAACGAAAGGACTTGGATGTACTACATTCCGGTGGCAAGACATCACCACTTGGGCACAATTGAAAAAGAGCTTTCTCGAGAAATACTTTCCCACTTCTAAATCATCTACATTGAAGAAGGAGATAAGTAACATTGAGCAACGGGGTGATGAGTCTTTTTTATGAGTATTGGGAGAGGTTTAAGAAGTTATGTGCTAGCTTTGTCCATACCACGGTTATTCGGAGGAAGATTTGGTGCTATATTTCTATAATGGCTTATGTGATGAGGATGCTAGGATGGTAAATGCGGCAAGTGGCGGCTCCATTGTGAATAAAATCGCACTCGCCGCTAAGGAAGCTGTTAAATGAGCTTGCCTTAAGCTCGAGGCGCTTTAGTAGAAGGTGCGGATCTCGACGTGTGGTCGCCGAGGGTTCTAGTTCTTCTAAGCTGGAAGATCGAGTGCAAGCTCTCACATCCGTGATGCGAGAATTCATAGTGAAAGAGAAAACTCACCAAGTAAAGGCTTGTGGCATTTGCTCTTCAAATCATCCAACTGATTTTTTCCCTCATCTACAAGAAGAACCGAGTGAAGAGGTTAAGGCGGTCGGTTTTCAGGGCCAAGGTTTCCAGAAAAGATATGATCCATATTCCGGTACCTACAATCCGGGATGGCGAGATCATCCTAATTTGAGGTACGGGAATTCATCGGGGGAACCAACGGCCCACAGAGTATAACCGCCCACCACCTCCTTATTCGAGGGCACCGGCGCAAGGAGCTCCATATTTTCGGCCGCAAGGCCAATCACGGGACCGAGTACCAAGCATGTCTACGAGGGATATGATTAATGCTTTAACTAAAAATGTTACTAACATGCGGGGAAATATGGTTCAATTTCGGGGAGGAGACCCGTTCGAGCATAAAGATTCCGGAAAAGCAAATGAGTCGGGTCTCGGGAGGCGTGGGTCGATTAGAGGCTCGTGATTCGGGTAAGCTACCGTCTCAAACGGAGATTAATCCGAGACAAAATGCAAGTGCCATAACACTAAGAAGTGGAAGAGAACTAAAGAGCAATGATAAAGCGACCGCTAAAGACAAAGAGGTAGAGGAAGAGGTCATTGTTTATGAACCAGGTGCCCGATGCCGGAGCCAATGTCATCTACATCGGATGAGCAATCTAAGCAACCACCACCTCCACCACCTTATGAGCGTTCCACCATTTCCGGAGGCACCGAAAGATACTCGAAGAAAGGAGTGCGATAAAGACATTTACTGAAACCTTTCGTAAATGTGAGGTAAACATTCCCCTTTTAGATGCTTTAAAACAAATTCCTAGGTATGCAAAGTTTCTTAAGGAAATGTGCACTACTAAAAGAAAACAACGGTTAAGGGGAGCACAAAAGGTTAAGGTTAGCGAACATGTGTCCGCCATGTCTCAAAAGAAACTTCCCCCAAAATGCGAAGTGATCCGGCATGTTTGACCTTGTGTGATTGGGGACACCACGTTTCCAAGGGCTATGCTAGATTTAGGGGCTTCTATAAATGTAATTCCTTATTCTTTGTACGAGTCCTTAAAGCTAGGTGCCTTACATGAAACAGTGTTGTGATTCGATTTAGGCGGCCGTTCTAATGCTTATCCTAAGGGAATAATGGAAGACGTGTTAGTTAAGGTTGATAAGCTGATTTTCCTGCCGATTTTTATGTCCTAGATATGGAGCACGATGAACATGCGACCCCTATTTTGTTAGGACGACCATTTTTAAAAATTGCTAGGACTAAAATTGATGCGCATAGTGGATCTCTTACTATGGAATTTGATGGAGATACGGTAGAGTTCAACATTTATGATTTCATGAAATTTCCGAGTGATGATCATTCATGTTATTCTATAGATGTGATTGACTCTTTTCGCAGGACGTGTTTGAAATTGATGGTAAAGATGAATTGCGGTGGTTCTTGAGCATAGTTTGAAAGATAATGAAATTGAGTATGTTTTAAGCGCTAATTTGCGGGAAATAGTGCAAGTTTTGGAAGATCAAGACAAGCTTCCGACGGTCCCTTTTCATTTTGGACCCGTCCCACTAACCATTCCTAGAGAGAAGTTGTTACCATCCTGTTTTGCGGCCCCAAAAGTGGAATTGAAGCCACTTCCCGATAATTTGAAGTATGTGTTCCTTGGAGAAGGAGAAACATTACCAAGTGATCATCTCAAGTCGGCTCACCCAGGAGCAAGAAAGAAGACTTATTGAGGTTCTTAAGGAGCATAGAGAAGCAATTGGATGGACGATTGCCGACATCAAAGGCATAAGTCCCACCACATGCATGCATCGGATCTTGATTGAAGATGACGCGAAACCAGTGAGGCAACCACAACGCCGGTTAAACCCACCTATGATGGAGGTAGTGAAAGCAGAAATTCTGAAATTACTCCAAGCAGGTATGATTTACCCTATTTCTGATAGCAAATGGGTTAGTCCTACCCAAGTTGTGCCTAAGAAGACGGGTGTAACATGTTGTGGAAAACCAAAATGGTGAGTTGATTCCTACACGTATCCAAAATGGATGGCGTGTTTGCATTGATTATCGTAAATTGAATGTTGTGACTAGGAAAGACCATTTTCCTTTACCATTTATAGATCAAATGCTTGAAGACTTGCCTATCTATTGCTTCTTAGATGGTTATTCGGGGGGTATTTCCAGGTGGCTATTGCGCCGGAGGATCAAGAGAAAACCACATTTACGTGTCCTTTTGGCACGTTTGCATATAGGCGCATGCCTTTTGGGTTATGCAATGCCCCTGCCACTTTTCAGAGATGTATGATGAGTGTATTCTCTGAATATGTCGAAAGGTTTGTTGAAGTTTTTATGGATGATTTCACTATACATGGAGATTCTTTTGACAGTTGCTTGCAACACTTAGTTTTTGTGCTTAGAAGATGTATAGATTCTAACCTTGTGTTGAATTCCGAGAAGTGCCATTTTATGGTGCGACAAGGATTGTTTTAGGCCATGTGGTTTCCGAAAAAGGACTCGAGGTAGATAAAGCTAAGGTAGACACTATTCAATCTTTGCCTTATCCTACTAATGTTAGAGAAATACGTTCTTTTCTTGGCCATGCGGGTTTTTATCGCGGGTTCATCAAGGACTTTTCGAAGATTTCATCTCCTTTATGTAAGTTGTTGCAAAGGATGTGGATTTTTCTTTTGACGAACATTGCAAGAATGCCTTTGAAACCTTGAAAGAAAGACTTGTCTCGGCTCCAATTATCCAACCACCGATTGGTCTCTTCCCTTTGAGATCATGTGCGATGCAAGTGACTACGCCGTCGGAGCGGTGTTAGGTCAAAGGGTGGGGAGAGCACCTCATGTTATCTATTATGCTTCCATGACACTAAATGAGGCTCGGCGTAACTATTCTACTACCGAAAAAGAATTGTTAGGCGTAGTATTTTCTTTGGAAAAATTTAGATCTTATTTGCTTGGAACAAAAGTTATTGTATATCTTGACCATGCGGCTCTTCGTCATTTAATGACGAAAAAAGAAGCCAAGCCAAGATTGATCAGGTGGATTCTACTTTTGAGCGAGTTTGATTTGGAGGTGAAAGACAAAAAGGGGACCGAGAATTTAGTAGCGGATCATTTGAGTAGATTGGTGTCTTCCTATGATTTAGAGAAGAATGTTGAAAAACCATGGAAAGAACCAATTCGAGAAGAATTCCCGGATGAACATTTGTTCGCCCTTAAGGAGTTTAGTCCATGGTATGCTAACATTGTGAATTTCCTTGTCTCTAACAAATTTCCTCCTCATTTTTCAAAAGCACAAAGAGACAAATTACGAAGCGATGCAAAGCATTATGTATGGGACGATCCATATTTGTGGAAACATTGTGCGGATCAAGTGATTAGAAGGTGCATTCCCGATAATGAGGTAATATCGATTCTCACCTTTTGTCATTCCCATGCATGTGGAGGTCATTTTGGAGCAAGGAGAAGCGCTCGAAAGGTATTAGATTGTGGTTTTTATTGGCCTAGTTTGAATAGAGATGCATACCATTTACGTAAGTCGTGCGATAATTGTCAAAGAGTCGGGAATATCTCCCAAAAGAAATGAAATGCCACAAAACTTCGATCTTATATTGTGAAATATTCGATGTTTGGGGCATTGATTTTATGGGGCCATTTCCTAACTCTTTTGGTTTCATGTACATTCTTTTAGCAAGTGGATTATGTATCAAAATGGGTGGAGGCTAAGGCCACTCGTGCGACGATGCTAAAGTGGTTGCGAGATTTTGTGAAATCTCACATATTTTGCGAGTTTGGAATTCCAAGGGCATTGATTAGTGACAAGGGAACTCATTTTTGCAATCGAACCATAGGTGCGGCTGTTTCGAAAAAGTATCATGTGACTCACAAGACCTCCACGGCCTACCATCCACAAACAAATGGCCAGCGGAGGTGTCCAATCGCGATATCAAATCAATCTTGGAGAAAACGGTGAATCCAAGTAGGAAGGATTGGAGCTTGCGATTGGAGGATGCACTATGGGCATATAGGACGGCTTATAAAACCCCCATTGGTATGTCACCATACGGATTGGTGTTTGGAAAGCCGTGTCACCTTCCGGTGGAGCTTGAGCACAAAGCATTTTGGGCCATTAAAAATTTCAACATGACCTTGGATGAGGTTGGATTGCATCGGAAACTACGGTTGCAAGAATTGGAGGAGATAAGGAACGAGGCCTATGAAAACGCAGCAATTTACAAAGCAAAGACTAAGGCATGGCATGACAAGCTAATAATAAGAAAAGAGTTCGTGGTGGGCCAAAAGGTCCTCTTGTTTCAGTCCCGCCTACGTCTTTTTTCAGGAAAACTGCGTTCTAGGTGGATCGGGCCATTCATTGTCGTGAAAGTGTTTCCCCATGGTGCCGTGGAAATCATGAGCAAAGCTACTTCGAAGATTTTAAAGGTAAATGGGCAAAGACTTAAACCATACTTTGATGGATTCGAGCAAGTAGGGCCGAGGATGTCCCTCTCGGTGCCCGGAGTATGGATAAGGTTCTTTAAAATGCTTCGTCGTGTCGACGACGTTAAATAAACGAACTTGGATGTATATATTTGTTTCAAATCTTTTATTTGCATTTTTTTCGTTGTAGGATATTATGTTTGTTTGGTTATGATTTTTGCAGGAAATCCGAGAAATTTGAAGAATGAGAAGTGTGTTGTGTGTGTGAGTAATTTGTGAGTTACAACAAGTTTGAAAGAATGTTAGAGAGTCATTTCAAAAAGAAGGAAAACCGAACAAGAGAGAATTTTTGAGCGAAGGATTTCGGCCAGGTCGCACCTCGCGACTGTACCGCGACCCGCGAAGGCGGTGGTTTTCGAAGAAAAAAATGCGAGTGGGATCGCACGGTGCGAGCATTATCGCACCTCACAAAACCTTGATGTCGCACCTCGCGACCTCTGTCGCACCTCGCGACCTGGGTTAATCCCGCTTCTTCCTCTTCTTTAAACACGATTCTCCTCTCCCTCTCACTCTACCCACTCGACTATCTCACTCTTCCACTCCCTCACAGCAGCTCGTCTCTCTCTCATACTCCTCCACCGCCACTCAACCGCCAAAAACCGCCGCTCCATCCTTCAATAAAACCACCCACCTTTATCTCCTTCTTTAATTCATCACCTCACACTCAATTTTCAGAATTTATCTTCAAAAAAATCAAACCCTAGAATTTGGGGGTTTTCTTTTGGTGAAGAATTTGGGGAAATTGAAGGATATAAGTTGAAGATACAAGCAAAGGAAGGAGTTTTATCACCACAACAACAACTACATTACATTCTTAAGAGCATTTGAAGGCTTCCCTTGGTACACAATTTCCATCTCTAACAACATTTTGTTTTGTTTGAGAAATTTTACTTCATTGTTCATAGTTAGTCTTGGATTGTTGTTGGTTGTTATTGTTGTATGTTTAAGTGGTGATTGATTGTTGAGGGTTGAGAATTATTGTGTTGTTTGAGAATTGGTGGTTGTGATTGAGCATTGTTTCAATTGGGAATTGGTGGTTGTGTTGCATTGTGTGGAGGGAGTTGTTGCTTAGAGATGGCCTCACAAAAGAGAAAGACCACTAATGCTAGCTCAAGCAGTGCACCTCATGTTAATACCATGATTTTGAACAACCTCACTTCCGACCATAAAAGGAAATGGCTTCGCCTCACTAAGCCCGAAAGAGCCATACAAGAAACCAAGTTTGTTTGTTTGGATACATTGGGCACCTTAGGGTTGCGTGCGCTGTTGAGCAATTATTGGGTAAAGTCGGGTTACGCGGTTTTTCTTGAATGTCAAGCCCGTACTTATGAACGCTACACTTTAGAATTCCTTTCCACATTAGAGAAGGGTAGCGATGAGGATGGAAAGTTCATTACCTTTCACCTTAATGATAATGAATACACAATGCACTACAATGAAATTATGGAAGCTTTTGGGTGGACTTATGTGGAGGATAGGGATTTTGAAACTCCGGGTGTATTCAATGAGTCTATGTTCTATGGTAACATCACCAATGGTTTGACATGGCACGGAAGGTGCAAGAATAGCTCGTTCCCACATCCGGCTCTCCGTTTTTCTCACCGATTCCTTACCATGACTATCTTTTGCCACGGTGAGCCTACGAACCTCCCAAAGTTTGATTTAAAATGCTTGTGGGCCATGACACCCGAGGGATGTGGTTGCTCGGATTGGGTTGGAATATTTGTTAACAATTGTTTGGAGATCGCGAGAAAAGAGAGCGGGAAAATAAGCATGGGTGGAATGGTTTCCCTTTTGGCCGATTACTTGGAGGAAGAGATTCCGACGGACGATAACGGCAAACAGATTCTCCGGGCATTAGGTACTATTGATGCTCGTTTGTCGGCGGCCTCCAATGTGTACAATAAAGATCAATTGAAGAAGGCATCAATGTTGTGGGTTTCCCCAGAGGCAACCATTATGTATGGCTTTACGGGGCCAATAGTGTGAAATATATGGTTTTGCCTCGGGCTCGAAAACGACCATCACCGCTACTACATCTCATCGTCGGCTCTATCTCCCTCCGGATGATACTTATCGAGACGTAGTTGAAGAAGAGTTTGGTAGGGCGTGTGCCCGGCCGCGGCTTCGGCCCGAAACCCCGAGCCCCCTTCAATATTTCACACCATGGTCGAGACAAGATTTGATGCTCTTGAGGAGAGTCAGAATATGTTCGGGATACAGCTAAATGATATGCAGCGGCAATTGGATGGGTTTGAGGACTCAATGTACTCCATGTCTTCCATGGTTTCGGCCATGAATTATTTCTTTGCAGCCTCTAACCCCGGTTACCCTGACCCCGCTGCTACCATCGAGATGCACCGTCGACGAAGGCAAGCGGAGGCGTGACTCTAGGGGAGCGGGACATCGCGATCTGGTGGGCCTTCCGGTTCTTAAATGGTTAGTTTTATTTCCTTCTTCTCACATTGAGGACAATGTGTATTTTAAGTGTGGGGGGGGGGAATGAAGTTCGGATTGTAAATATTTATATGCTTTATGTTTTATGTCGTATTTTCATGAGATTGAAAAAAAAATGAAATGAAAAAAAAAAAAAAAAAAAAAAAAAAAAAAAAAAAAACAAAAGAATGGTGATAAAATGAATCCCGCTAAGTTGAAAACCCGCAAGGGCGGGTGACTTAGGCAAAATTTGGGGGCCTTGATAGGTTGAAAACCCGAAAGGGCAACCTATGCAAAACAAAAGGCTTAAAGAGCGGGTGAGTTGTGAGCTTCTAAAAAAAATTGAGAGGCTAGGATGAAAACCCGAAAGGGCTCCTAGGCAAAATGAGAGAAAAAGAAAAGAGAGGAAAATTTTATTGCTCATTTGCGGAGTTTTGGTGGCATAAGGATGGAGGCGTTTTCGGAGTTTTCGGGTAGGTTGTGGAAATATGTTGATTTCCTTGTTCATATGGTGATTTGTAAAGTTGTGCTTATTGTTTAAAGTTTGAATTCCTTTTGCAACTTGGAATTTAAGCTTTATATTGATGGTTAGTTGATTAATTTTGTAGTAAGCATGGAATTTACCCCTTTTTGTCATTGTTCCATGGCTTACTTGGTGTAAGTTAGTTGGAGTAGATTTTAGGTTACGTTTGTGGTTTGAAGTAAGCATGGAGTTTATTCTTTTTTGCAGCACTCCCTGGCTTGCTTAGGTTAGGATAGTTGGATTGGTTGGAGAGTTAAGGCGAAGTTTGGTGTTGATTCACTTGGGCATTGTTTTTATTTATTTATTCTCTTCATTAAGTTTACTCGAGGTCGAGTAAAGACTAAGTGTGGGGGTATTTGATGTGTTCAAGTTTATCGGGGTTTTTACGTTGTTTTAGACGTCTTTTGGATGGAAGGCTTGGTCGTAGTCATGGGCATTAGCACACTTTTAGGCTTTAGCGGAAGTTTAAGGTTGAAGTTGTAAGAGAGTGTTAAGGTACGACATTGTGAGCCTTTGGAGTTGTTGGGAGCTTTGGCCTATAGTCACTTTGGGCATCAACGCAAGCAGCACATGAACATCATTAGACAGCATCGGCACCATCATCCTTCTGGCCAGCCAAGCAAGTTCAAGAAAAGTCCAGGTCGCACCTCGCGACCTGTACCGCACCTCGCGACCTGGGCACTTTTGTGGTTCGCTCGTGTCTGTCGCAAAATACGAGGTGCGACCATACTCGCACCTCGCGACATGGCTATGTCGCACCTCGCGAAGTATGCCGCACCTCGCGACCCCTGGCGCTGGGCAAAGTCGGCTAAGTTGCCGACTTAAACAACTTGTAACTTTCTTCTTCTTTTTCGTTATAGTTTCTTTTGGGAGTATAAATAGGACATTATTCATAACCCTAAGGGGTTAGCCACTCTTAGAGAAAAAGAACTCCTCCCTTTTGTTTTAGTTTTCTAGTTTTCATCTTCCATTGAGCTCTATGTATTTCACTTTTGTATTGTGGACAAGAAGCATGGAAATTATAGCTTAAACTCTCTTGGGAATGGTTGAAGGAAGCTTTTGACGGTTTATTGTAAGATTTACTCTTTCTCTTACTCTTTATCTTGGTTATTGTCTAGCTTTCAATATTAATGTTTATGGTCATGACTTGGATTAGCTAGGAGTACTACTAGTTGATGTTTGTTGTTGATTTAATGCTAGGTTTCGGATATAATCTGATGTTATATGCTTAACCATGTTGTAGTAAGCTAGGTTCTCTTGATTTATCTTGAACATTATTGAGTGAATCCAGTTAAGCTAGACAAGTTGTTGAATGCTTAGCGCTTGTTTAAATATCGGCAATATTATCGGTTCTCTATTCTTAATGCGATTCTTAGTTTGAATCTCGACGAAGGAGAGGTTGATTGAGAATTAGGATTTTGTAATGCGCAGCTCGTACTTATTTAACTAAAACTTGAGAGAACGGAGGATTCGATCCTTAACGATAATCAACCAAGAATTGAGTAAGCTTGCAGTGAATCGATAAATAGATCCGTAGAAGTGGATATCAACTGGACCCTAACTTCGTTATTATTGACTTCCACTAGTTAATTTTCATCTTGTTTGCTCGTCTAGATTTTGATTTAATCCAAAATCCCCCATTGCCTCGATTATTCATCACGTAGAGAAATCTAGGTGATCAGTTTCATTAAATACACTTGCCTTCCCCATTTCCCTGTGGATACGAACCCTACTTCCTATCTACATTTATTTGTAAAAGAGAGTAGGAGAAAATTATATTTGGTGACTCTCACGACAAGAGCCCGTCAGTTTGGTTGGCGGTGAGGTGTTGTGGTGGTCGAACCCAGTGGAATGTAAGAGGGAGAATTGAACTAAGGGACGAAGGAGGGAGAAATGAAAATGGGTGAAGGAGGCAAAAAACACGGGTTTTGCTTAGGAAAAAATAATGGATTAACTGATCCGGTCTTGTGAACCGGATTAATTAACAGAAAACTGGATCAGTTTTCTATTAACTGATCCGGTTTACAAAAGGACCGGATCAGTTTCTTCGCCAAGCTTTCCCTCTTAATTTTTTTACGGATTTTCGGATCCGATTTTGTAAAAACCGGATCTGTTACTAAGTGACACATAAGGTTTTTTCCACTAGTGTTAGTACAAACCTCTTTAATACTACTTAAGTCAGTTTGGACATAAACATTCAACCAAGAAGCAAATAAAGGTGTCTAAAAGGGTTTTGTTACAACCATTAAACCCATTCCGTTCATCTTGTTCTAACAGAACAGCCTACAAAATAAAAATTTAGGCGGTGCTAATAATTCTATAATAAACATAAAATTTAGTAGGTCACCTCACCATGAACATACTTGGAAGTATTAATTTCTGGCTTTTTTCCTCAATCCGGGTCAGTTGCAAATCATACATATACACATCAAGTAACTGTTGAAATCCAACACTATTTAGTACTAGATCAATTACCAAAACCTTTTGAGATGTTAAACTGGTATTCCGACAGTGTTAGGTAATGACCAAAATACGTTTGAGTCATTACCTTAACACTGAGGTCATTACCCAAACTCATGTCAAACAAAACTACCATGTGACCCAAATAATCTGGGTAATGACTCAAACCATTATTGGTAATTACCAAACAAGTTCAGGACACCATTTTGTGTTCTGAATAGGTTAAGGTATTTACCAAAACATGTTGGGATGATCACCAAACACTATCAGACCACAAGATCCCCAAACTTGTGTGAAAGGAAAAAAATGAAATGGATGGCGTACGTACCTGAGTGCTTAGCCATTGATCAGGGTACATGCAAAAACATTCGTAGGCACTAAGAAAACTCCAAGACTCTTGCGGCCGATAAATAGTTTCATTTGATGGCCCTTTCAATATGTTCTTGTAAATATTTCTTTCAATCGGGTTCAAAGAGGGTAAGTACTCTTCGAAAAATGGAAGCGGCCTACCACAATTTTGCGTAAATGACCGATCGACAAAAACTTCATTCTTCTTGGACATTCCATTCTTAAGGGCCTTATTAAGTAATTGAAGTTGTTGCCCAACCGCTTTCGCTTTAGCATTTTCCTACAATTCGAAGCATGGTTTGTTTGACTATATTAGTTTGCGTACTAAAGAATGTGACAAACATGAGAAAGTTTTATTTGATACCGAGGACTCTTCGGTGTCACTCCCACCTTCTTCTGACATCTTAATCTTTTCCGGTGTTGATCTTTTTGCCTACCATAATGGAGACAAATAACAAATAAAATAACGTCAAGTTAAGTTAATAAACATACATCGATGGCATCCATTACCTTAAACGCGTTGATGTTAGTAACATTCTCAATCAACATAAAAGCCAATGACCAACCACAACTCGGCCATAAAATCATGACCTCAATTAAGAGTATCCATCTTATTTGTTTACTTGTTACAACTTCGGCCTCAAAAACTTTGGGTCATATAACCCTTCATGCATTCACAATACATGAAAATAATGGCCTAAAAACTTTGGTCATTACCAAAATCAATGTAAATTTGTTTACTTGTTATAAATATGGCCTGAAAATAACGGCCTAAAAACTTTGGGGGTCATATAACCCATCACACATTCAGAAAATACAATAACAAATAATAGCATATAAACATATGGTAATGATCAAACACAAATTTGGTCATTACCAAAATAGTATGTGTAAGGAAAAAATAAGAACCAATTAAAATAAATTCTATTCATACGCTGCTCATGAAGTTTTCTTCATCCACCTCGAGGGTTTTTTTTGTTGAACTTTTTTCGGCTGCGTGGTTTTTTGGCACTCGTATGTGTTTTTTGTGACATTTACTTTTGTGGTACTCTTCTTCTGAGTCACCTTCTCTAAAGGCGTGTACAAAACGCTTGCTACATCATCTTCTCTCTTTTTTGTCTTGGCATTTTTGGTGCTCCTTTTTGGTGTCAACTTCTCTATTGGCATGTCCCGAATGGTTTCCAAACCAAATATAGGTTCGGGACGAACAAAGCGAATTTTTTTCATGCTAAACGATGATCTAACTTTCACACTAGGCACAAAAGTCTCGTCATCGTCGTCAACATCCAATTTACGCTTTGCACATTTCAATGTATCACTAAGTGTGGGAGATAGAAACGGAGAGCACATCTTATCTCCTGCGTTTCCGATTTAGTGGGGACGGTTCGGACATCGCTTGAAGATTCCGTCCACTTCCATTCCCCCATCATTACCTTCTGATCCATTGGTGGTGTCAACATCATTCCCACCCTTCTCACGTGCCTTTTCTTTATCTTCTGGAGGTAGGCTTGAGATTAGCTTCTCTAGTGCAACCTCAATGTGCACCACCTTTGACAATATAGCATCCACCTTGGAGGCGATTATTTTTAGAGATTCTTCTACCATTCCAATCCGCTGTTCACATAAACATTTCTATTAATGAACCTTTCATATTACCAAAGTCATTCAATTCTATTATTTGAAAGCAAAAGAAAAAGGAAAAATGCAAGGTTTTACCCCGATGCAATCTTATCATATAAACCACATAAAACCTCATGGATTAGGTTATCAATAACCCACATCTTAAGCATACAATGCCATCATCATATATGTTATAGTCACATAATTTGAGGCCATTGCCCCAAGCCAATTATTATTTTAGGTAGTGCCCTAAAATGGGTTAAGTGATGACCTAAAATGTTTGGAAATATTATAATTTAATTAGGTGATTACCTAACATATATAGTGGTTAAGATAGGTCATGACCAAAATATCTGTAGTAATTACATGAACCCTACAGTAACTTGCACAAAAAACTAGTGACATTCCACTATAAGGGAGAGGATTCTTTTGAGAGATTGTTCTACCATTCCAATCTGCTGCTCACATAAACATTCTATCAATGAATCTTTCATATCACCAAAGTCATTCAATTCTATCACTTGAAAGCAAAAGTAAAAGGAAAAAATAATGCAACGTTTTGGCCCGATGCAATCTTGTCATATATACCACATAAAACCTCATGTATTAGGTTATCAATAACTCATATTTTAACCATATAATTCCCTCATCATATGTGGTATAATCATATGATTTGAGGTCATTGCCCAAGCCAATTATTATTTTAGGTAATGCCCTGAAATGGATTAGGTGATTACCTAAAATGTTTGGTAATATCCTAATCTAATTAGGTGATAACCAAACATATATTGTGGTTATGTTAGGTCATGACCAAAATATCTTTAGTAATTACCTAAACCCTGCAGTAACTTGCACAAAAAACCAGTGACATTCCCATATAAAGGAGAATTTTGCTGAGTAGTTCATACTTTAGTTTAGCAATTCGATGCAAAACAATTTCGGAATTTTCGAGACCTCAAGGGAAGTTGAGATGGTTTTTTGTCTATGTTCTTGTAGGGTTTAGGTAATTACTAAAGATATTTTGGATATCACCAAAAATAAAATTAAGGTGTGGGTGAGATAATTGCTCTAAATCAATGCACTTCACACTTTTATAGGGTTACATTTGCTGAGTAATTCATACTTTAGTTTAGCAATTAGATGAAAAAAATTTGTAGAATTTTCTGGGACCTCCATTGTAGTGGAATGTCAAATTTAAAAAAGAAAAATACAACGTTTTGGCCCGATCAATCTTTCATATAAACCTCATGGATTAGGTTATCAATAACCCACATTTTACCCATACAATTCCTCATCATATATGTTATAGTCACATGATTTGAGGCCATTGCCTAACAATATTATTTTAGGTAATGCCCTAAAATGGGTTAGGTGATGACCTAAAATGTTTGGTAATATCCAAACTAATTAGATGATTACCTAACATATATATGTTATGTTAGGTAATTACCTAAATATCTTTAGAAAAAAATTCCACTACAATGGAGGTCCAAATTACCATCTAATTGCTAAACTAAAATATGAACTACTCACCAATGTAACCCAATAAAAGTGTGAAGTGCATTTTAGGTGCAACTATCACCCACACCTTAATTTTATTTTGGTCACATTAGCTAAAATAATATTTGAGAATTAGCTAAAAAACCCCACTGGAGGTCAAAATTCGAAATTTTCCGCATCTAATTGCGAAACTAAAGTATGAACTACTCAAACGTAACCACAAATTTTCGAATAAAAGTGTGAAGTGCATTGATTTAGAGCAATTATCTCACCAACACCGTCATTTTATTTTTCCTCAAACCCTAGGGTTTTTTTTGGGAAAAATTTTCATAAATTGCAAGTTTAATCTTACTCAAACGCACAAATGGAGATAGAAAATCATAAATTCGTTACTATATGCGAAATATTCAAGTAAACTTGCATCCATTTCATCTACGGGTGAAGAGTTTAGGTCGATTTCCATGGAAGTCAAGTTCAACAATGGAGGTGAAGATTGGGTCGAAATGGAGGTGAAGATTGGGTCGAAATGGAGGAAGAAGATGGAAGATTGGGTCGAAATGGAGGGAGAAGGTGAAAGATTGGATCGGATTTGGGTGACAATTGGTTAAGAATCGTGGAAGGAGGGAAGGAGGAAGGTATTCTTGAGTTCTTGTTGAAGAACATGAAGAATAGGGAGGAGAGAGAAAATAGGTAAAAAAATTTGGCTCCAAATTTCTTTTCCCCGTGTTAAATTAAGTTTGGTTTGGTAAAAAAGAATTTTGAATTTTTTTCTTTTTTAAGAAAAATTATTTTTTGGATTTTCGAAATTATTTTCATAAATTTTGGTAAATAAAAATAAATTAATTTTGGAAATTAAAAGAAAATAAATGAGGGGTCTACTAGCCGGAATGAGTGGCGCACATTCATTTGCTTCCATGGTCTTGTTTCAAAAAAGGCCATGTGTAGAATCATCCTTTCTTTACTCTTGAGAACCGTTCTCCATGAGCTCAGAGAAACAAGTTATTTTATAATCTTAAAGCGAGCATTTAATAATAAGTTAGTAAATAGTAGGAAAATATTCTAAGTGTTTTCAAATATACTAGTTAGGAGTTTATTTAAGTAAAAATTATATAAGTTTGAAAATAGTAAAAGTCTAAGTACTCGCATTTAAGTAGCGAATAGTTTATATATTAGAATTCTCAATACTCAATAAGTTACAAGAAACTTTTATAAAATTCACTTGAAAATCTATAATAAGGTAAGGTACATATTTTTTTTCAAGGAGAGGTAATGTATATTTGGTTAATAACAATCCATCTAAAAGTAATAGTCATAGTTTAATTATAATGTCGTTGAAATAACATAAGCTTTAAAAACGAAATAAGGACTAGTAATACTTACTTAAATGGGCTTAGAAAGGTCAATTTGGCTTTATTGTAGAAGGTAGGGTCGGCGAGCCGACGGGGAGAAGAGCGGGCGAAAAGGCAAAGAGGGGTGTTGCGGTGGGGCGTGGTGACTTGTGAAGAGAGAGAGTGGGGTAAGAAGGAGAGATGGCGGGGAAGAGCGGCGAGTGGAGAGGGGAAAGGGTGGCGCGCGAGAATTCGCCGATGGTGGTACGAAGGTGGGAAGCGGTGGTTTGTTATGGTGGTTTATGTGAATCTTTGAAACGAGAGGATGAAGTTTGGGATTTCTAATTCATTTTGTTTGGAATTTATTGCTTTGAATTGTTGCTTTGTTGATTTTGATGCTCAAATTCGAAACTCTCCCCTATTTATAGAGGAATGGCCATCTTAGTGCGAAATTTCTTCAATTTAAAAATGTCAAAAACCATTGAACATCTACGGAATACGAAAATCGAGGGCTAAATCCATGGATTTTGCCAAAATTTCGGTGGGAATAATCTGATTGTGAGAGTGGGAATTCAGTGGGAGTATATGTTGGTTTTGTGATATAGGAGGCATGAAGCAAAAACCATGGTTTTCCATGGTTGGGAGTTCCACGTAAGAAGGGAGGTAGGAGAGGGGAATTGAGTTTTCTTTTTCTTTTCCCTTTTCTTTTTGGCTGCAAATTTTCCGATTTTTGGGTTGTATAAAGTTTGGGCTTGACACTTGGATATTGGACTATTAGAATAGTCCTAAAATCAAATATTCTAAATCATTAACATTATAAAGTTGATTAATGGTTTAAATGTGAACTTCATTATCAAAAAGTCACTTATCAAAATAATTATTACTTTAGAAATAACTTAGAAACTCAAAAAAAAATACATTTTTAAAAATAGTCTTAATCTTTATTATTTCATAAAAAGTACAGTCGCTGTTTAGTTAATAATCAAAATTAGTAATAAAAATGAGTTAAAAGTTCGGGAATATGTATATATGTATATATACATATATATATATACCTGTTACTTTGTCTATATAAGGTAAAATGCGCCACTGCGAGAGCAGCGCTGTAGTAAAGGTTTGGCGCTTATGACTTTATTCTCTACTTTTGTCCCATGTGTGCCTCTCACCAAATAAATTAACTTACTTAAAACCCCCACCTACCCCATATTTCTCTCTCCTTTATTTTTTATTTATTTTTTGTACTTCTTACTCCCTCTTTTCATAATTCCTCTACTCTCTCCTAGTTTTTCACTTTTTCCTTGGTTCTAGTGAAAAGCAAACCGTGTAGATTAAATAGGAACGGATGTAGTATATCTTAGAAAAAAAAAGATTATCTATATTTTTACTAAAATGGGTTATTATTTTACCGTTCTCAGTTTCCATTATAAGAACTGTTCTTACCTAAACATGAGAAGACTTTGTTGTTATCCTTTTTAACCAATATGTAATTCATCTCCCTATTACGGTGTGGCTTATAAAAATGACATTATCTCTAAAATAATGACGCTGAACCTTGGGAGAACAACATATATTTTTATTATTGTTTTTCGAAAATTTTGTATCATGAATATATGCGTAGATTTTCTAACATTATATGTAATTTTTCAAGTCTTGTGTCATTTTTATGAGGGGTCAAATTCATAAAGCATCGCTGTCCTCTTTTCAAGCATATCATCTGCTTTCAATACAATATGAAAGTCTTTTTTTCTGATTTCCGATGCTATTTTTGAAGCATTGTGCCAGTTTAATAATGTGTATTGTAACATTTTTCAAGCATTGTGTAATTATTTATAAAGTGTGAATGTCATATTTTTGCAAAAATGTATGTCATTTTTCTCGTTTTCCGTCTTTTTTAAGAAGTATCAATTTTATAGTGTGTATGGTGTCATTTTTCAAGCATTCTACCATTATTATGAGGTGTCATTTTTTATTATACAAAATAATTTCAATCATTCTGCTTAAATTTGAGTAAAAAATGTTAGTATTTACAATAATACAATTAATGACACTAGATGAAAATACAACAATCAGATTTGAATGGTCCGACGCTTTAGAGTGCTCTCACCTTTTATGAAAGAGCTAAATATTTACACAAATGATACTATTGACACAGATAGTCATTTTTAAAAAAAATATAAAGGAGATATAGTCATGGTTATTAGATTTGAGTGATCCAACCGCTGAAATTATAATAATGGATTGTAATCTATATAACCATCGTCCATCGATGACTATGCCACCATATTAACTTGGCTCATACGAGTAAAACTCAACCACAACTGAAAAAGTATTCTCTTAATGATATGGAATAGGAGTGTTAGTTATGTAGAGTTTAGTTACGGTTAGAATTCCATGTAATATAGGGTTTTAATTTATAGTTTGTTAAGTATTTCATTTGCATTAGGACTTTATTTTAATTAGAGTTTGATTTGTGTTAGGAGTTCTAATCACATTAGGCGTGTGAATTCAGTCATAGCCGTGTGAATTAGATAGATTAGTTTGTTAAGTTTTTGTTTATCTTTTATGCTTTACTAGTTCTACTAGGTTTAGGTTACTTTGCTTTAATAGTTCTAATCAGTTTAGGATTATTTGTGCACTATAAATAGGCCATTCGGCCATATTAATATAATTAGAGTATGTTTAAGTTAATTCTTGTGAATTACATATTTAGGAGAGAATTCAAAACGAATCCGGAGAGAATCCAAAACCCCTAGTTGAATTTTGAGACGAAATACGCCTAAGTTCTCCATATCCTGGTTACCAAACGAGTTATTGAGACGAAATACGCCAATATACTTGATTCTTTCTACTGATTTTCATTAAAGATTAAAGAAAGCCACTAAACTACATTAAAAGAGCCTAATTTCGTGTTTCTTGTTTCAAGATCCACATCAAGTGGTGTGGCTGCCTCCACCATACGTTTCGTGCACCCCACACTTCCCCACTGCCGTGCTATTTTATTTTCCCTTCCACCATGCCTGATGAACCCGAAACTTGGAAACAAGCCATCCAACAACTTGCTGCGCAAATGGCTGCTATGAACGATCAATTCCAGACCCTCCAACGCGACACAAACTTCGCCCGACCCCCACAACATCACCCTAGGCGTGAAGATGACATCAAGTTGGCTGATTTGCCTTCGTTTGATGGAGACCTCGACCCCGAATCCTATTTGGAATGGGAAAGACGGTTGGATCGGTTCTTTGATCATAAGAACTTGAGTGAAGGCTCTCGTTTTTCATATGCTATTCTGAAACTCACGAAGTACGCTTCCCTTTGGTATGACTCTATGCGTACAAGGCGTGCACGAGAAGACAAACTGGCCATTGATTGCTGGTCATCTCTCAAAGCTAAGATGCGCAAGCGTTTTGTGCCTCGTACCTACAAACAGGGAGCTTTTTGTCCTGCTTAATTCCTTGCATCGGAGCCACCTTGAGCGTCGAGCGGTACATTAAGGAGTTTGAACGGCTCCATATGGCGTGTGACATTCAAGAAGTGGACGAACAAAAAATTGCTCGTTTCCTTGTCGGTTTGAACAAATCCATCGCCAACTTGGTTGAGCTAACATGAATATGTCACGTTTGATGATGTTTGCATCCTTGCTTCCAAGATTGAACGCCAACAAAACGATTCTCGTTTTAAGAAGCCTTCGTGGTTCAAACAACTTCTTTGCCTCGTTGGATGCCTCGTCGAGCACTCCTCCAACCACGGCCCGACTTGGCGAGTGATAAGCCAAAGGAGACCGAGTCCTCCACCACATCTATCACTGCTCCTTCTAGTGCCACGTTAAAGGCAAAGAAACCTCAATGCTTTCGTTGCCAAGCCTCGGTCATATTGCTCGCAATTGTCCCAACACTTCTCTCACCACACGTGCGGAGTTAGTCTGTTATTTGGCTCAAGAGATGCACGCACATCAATCTTCTACTTCGGCCTCGACTGATCCTCTTATGGATGATGATGACTTTTGGTCGAAGCAACCAATTTGTGCTCCGGAATATGAGCATCCTACTTTGCTCATCCGCCGATGTTTATTTACTTCCGACCATGATGATAATGAAGATGAGCAACGCAACAATCTCTTTCACTCGAATTGTGTCATCAACGGTAAAGTTTGTCCCTTTATCATAGATAGTGGATCATGTACTAACGTGTTTGATTTGTCTTTGGCTAAATCATTGAATTTGCAAACTCGCAAGCATCCGCATCCATATAAACTGAGTTGTTGAATGATGATGGCGTTTGGGTGCGTAAACAAGCGTTAGTTGGCTTCCGTGTGGGTGAATATATGGATCAACTATGGTGTGATGCCTTGCCCATGACTGCATGCTCGTTATTACTAGGCCGTCCTTGGCAAAGTGATAGGCATGTGATGCATAATGGCAAAACCAATGCTTATTCGGTTTTAATGGGTGATAAACGCATGATCTTGCGGTCTTTGCCTCCTAAAACTAGGCGTCCCAAGCCCTTTGATATTCTTCTTTGCCGTTATGGATGAACCACCACCTAAGCATGGTTCACATGTTTGTCTTGCTTCTTGCCACCATGAGCTGCTGGACACCGCCAACAACAAGAAGGAACGTCGAGCTAATTACCTCCAATTGCGCCAAGGTAGTAAGCTGGCCAAAGGTGATCGTGTTTGGTTGTCTTTAAACGCTCAAAAACTGCATATCAATCACAAGTACGACGAACCAATGGATGAAGGCCCATTCGAAATCATTGAGCAAATTGGGTATGAAACGTTCAAAGTTCTACTTGGTGATGGTATATGTGCAACTCTAACTTCCAGTGATCTCGTCCCATGTTTTTCGGATGACGAAACTTGAGGACAAGTTTCTTTCGAGAATGGGAGTTTGATATGGAATAGGAGTGTTAGTTATGTAGAGTTCTAGTTATCGTTAGGAATTCTATGTAATTTAGGGTTTTAATTTATAGTTTGTTAAGTATTTCATTTGCATTAGGACTTTATTTTAATTAGAGTTTGATTTGTGTTAGGAGTTCTAATCACATTAGGCGTGTGAATTCAGTCATAGCCGTGTGAATTAGATAGATTAGTTTGTTAAGTTTTTGTTTATCTTTTATGCTTTACTAGTTCTACTAGGTTTAGGTTACTTTGCTTTAATAGTTCTAATCAGTTTAGGATTATTTGTGCACTATAAATAGGCCATTCGGCCATATTAATATAATTAGAGTATGTTTAAGTTAATTCTTGTGAATTACAGATTTAGGAGAGAATCCAAAACGAATCCGGAGAGAATCCAAAACCCCTAGTTGAATTTTGAGACGAAATACGCCTAAATTCTCCATATCCTGGTTACCAAACGAGTTATTGAGACGAAATACGCCAATATACTTGATTCTTTCTAATGATTTTCATTAAAGATCTTATCTTTTAATCAAGAAAGTTAAAGAAAGCCACTAAACTACATTAAAAGAGCCTAATTTCGTATTTCTTGTTTCAAGATCCACATCACTTAACAATTTGGAAGTTGGTACTAACTCAAGCCTCGTCATCTTGCTGAGAAACTAATATGCTTTTTGTGAAGCTGCAAATACAAACTAGATTGCACATATTAAAAGTAACCTTAGATTTTAATTCGTATCTCATAGACTCGTACTAGCTTATTACTCGAGAGTTGTCAAAATCATACCTTTTATCATTTCATGAGTTTAATGTACACAAACACTTTTAACCTTAAGATTAGTGATGTTGAGACGTTGATTTCAACATGGAATCGGTATGATTTAATTTACCATCAAAGTTACCCGAGATATTGCACCAAAAAAAAAAAGCCGCCCGAACATGTCCCACCAAAAAATGGCGAGGCCAAATTCAGCCCTTAAACAATGAAAACCTGAAGTACGGGGAAGCTGGTTTGTCGGCTCTTGGTCATTATAAAGCGGACAAACAACCTCTGGAGCCCCTACATCAACCGGTTATCAATCCATTTATACATTGCTATGAAATCTTCAATATCGCCAAAGAAAAACTCATCACATTCTTAGGATTCAGCATAAAACTTACAAATCGCGCTTGAGCAGCAGAAATATGAAAAATACAAAATACTGAATGAAGATGTGATTTGTCGGCCCTCTTCACACCCTCCAGAAGACTGGTACAATTGATCAACCTGCTATTCATGGTAACACTTCTAGGTGGCCGCTATATGGGAGTATTATTTAACACACAACTTTCTTTACCAAAAATACTGCTAGATACATTCGTGCTTTCCTGGCAGGCACGTCTTCCTCAAAGCATCTGGCCAGAGACATAATAACATGTACTCATTTTGGCGGGGATGCAAACGGTAACCTATCCCTCTGTTGACTGGGAACCCGTTTATTTGGGGAAGAGGTCTTCCCTCCTGCTTGCCGTAATCTTTCTGCGAGTCTCTCTGCAAAGGAGTTTCATATGGTCAGACATGTGAGGGGGAATTTGATAGAGAAAAACTCACGTGACTGGCTGTGCCTCTTTACTGAAATTCTGAGATTCATGCCAGAGATGCTTAAAAGTGATGCAAAAAGATCTAACAGTCTAAATTTCTAACCATAAGACAGAATTACACACAAGTCTAATATTGGACACCTCCTAGTTTGAAAAGGACTCCAGGCTGTTGAAAATTCAATGAACAGTAGATGAGATACCACATTGCACCGACAAAATGGAGCTTACATGAGTAGACTATCTGCAATCCCTTTCCCCCCCGGAACAAAAAAAACACACTCATGGAAAACACTCAACTTCTACACAAGTCATTGGACTCATTCCAGCAACATTTTCAAGCTGCAAATGTTTGACAAGCGCATCTGCCAATGTATTACCTGGCCTGCGTTATAGTTGTAGGCATATATTCATTTAACAATTCATAAATGCAAAAAAAATCTCTAATTCCACCATATATGCCCTGCAAAGTTCTTTAAAAAGCCACAGATTAGTAGCATCTGAGCACCAGCAATGAAATGTCAACTTGATACAATATATTAGGGGGACTTTTTCGATATAAAATAACAAAAAAATGTTATATTGTCCGATGATAATGCCACTACAGCAGCATCTATGTGTAATAATCTATTATCATCTTTCTTCTCAAGTGTCAGTTTAGTACATACTACTGTTCTTTCTGTGGTTATAGCAACGAAGTTTGTGGGGGCAACTTATTCAATTGTGAATTTCCTGATCATCTCTGGCAAAGCTTGCTTTCTTTTTGAAATAGCATTGGTGGAGAATGAATATAAACCGAAATAATCTAGTAGCAGACTTCCAAAGGTTACTCTCAGTCTCTCACTGATACTATTTACGAAAACCAGGCGTGAAACGAACTTGAGAAAGTTCCAAGATTCAAATAGATATTTCCCGAGATTGTGTTTAGAGAGGTCTGGTTTCTGACAGCTGGTAGAGTTTACTTCAATTTTTGATGAGGAAAGTGCTAAAGTATTCTGTGTAAGAGAAATGCCTTCTTTTGTGACGTGACTGGATAAAAGCTAATTGTCATGCACCCTGTGCTCTGTTTTCCACGTTGTAATGTCTTAAGGTTGCTGAGGGTGGTTTGTCCACAGTATGGCCTTCGAAGATGGTTTATCTTCGAAGTAAGTTTTACCATTCCCCTCCAAAAAGAATATAGCAGCTTAGCAACTGGCAAGCCTCTTAAAAAGTAAAATATTCTGATTTCCCATCTCTAGTGTAATAACTGTTCTTTTACAAAATGAGAACACCAGAAACACAAGGAAAAGCATTTAAGAAGATGATCAAAGTCCTTTTCTCCCACAACCTCACAAGCTACAAAGTGCAAACACCGTGATCCATATTGGCCTGGTCAAAAGTGAACAAGTTCAGGCTGTGCTGTCAACAGTCAACATTTAAAAGAAATTCTGAAATTCCATATCTAGTTTCCTAATTGTTCTTTTTGAAAATGAAAACACCATAACAAAAGGGAAGGCTTTTGAGAACAGGGTCAAATTCTCTCTCCATCCTTAATCCTTCCCTCACCCCCATTTTGTCTTCCACCCAGACCCCAACAACCCACTGCTCATCAGCTACAACCACTTATTTGCCCATGGAACATTCTTTTTCCCATTCCGAGAAGAAATTCAGAAAATATAATTTAGATGTTGTCTAAATCCTTTGAAATTTCAAATTCTATTTTTCCTCACAGGTGTGTATTCTAGAACTCATTAAATTGTTCTCTAGAAGATATTTGCAATGCTCGAATCTGATAAAAGTTCCCGGAGAAACTCAAAACTGAACAAAATTGTAGGGGGCTGTTTCCCACAAGTGTTGGTGAGATTAAATCAAACTAATGGCAAATGGAACATAAGAGTGAATTGTAGAAGATATTTGGACTGCTCAAATTTGATAAAAGTTCCCTGAGAAACTCAAAACTGAACAAAATTGTAGGGGCTGTTTCCCACAAGTGATGATCAGATTAAATCAAACTAATGGCAAAAGGAACATAAGAGTGAATAGTCTGCTTAGAATGCTAGAGTGCAAATTCTTAATAGCAGTCTGGCATATAAGAAAAGGCAACATGTGAGATTTGAGATGTGAGGAAAACAACAAACTCGAATTTCAGTTACTAACATAAAATGCAAATGTAATACTTGCCTCTTTCCATCTCCAGTTCTTTGTCGAGTTCTTCCTTCCATATCCTTTGCCTCTCAGAGAAGCTTGGACTGCGAATACATCCTCTGTTATCAGAACAATCCAACAAAAATGAACAAAAACAAGAAACAAATGCCAATCACAAACCTTGAACTGTGTCCTTCTTTCTGTAGCTCTCTGATCTCAGGAAGCTCTTTTAAAGGTTGCTCTCTTGGACCATCCATATCCAGGACAGGTCTGCAGTGGCTCGCAGGACTCACATTCTTGGAAACATCGACAGCGGTAGACAGTCGTCTGCTGGGTACTGGTGCAGATGACTTGCTTTTGGAAGGTAGATTACTAGCAGCACCATCCATAGCCCCAAAAGCTTTTGGGAGGCCACATTTATCGTATTATAGAACTCTTCTTGCAGTTTTTTGAGATCAAAAGCCTGAGTAGTTCAAGGAATAGGACAACAAAGCAATATTGTAGATGAAATTCAGAATGAATACAATCTGGTAACCAATTACAGACAGAATATAATATTCCACAAACAATTTATACCTTTTCATCCAAGAATGCCTGAATTTTTGACTCAGTAACTTCTTCATCATCATCCACCAGTGCTTCATTTGGTCCTTCACTTGGGAATGTAAACTCAGTTTCTCCATTGCAAGATGGTTCAGCAGTTCCACAATCTTCCCTAGGAAACAAATCTGTGTTGCTTCTTCCAACCTCGGGGCTATCATCAAATTTACATGGCCAATCGTCATTCGGCTCGCACATAGGATTGTAACTCTAGTTTGTTCAAAGAATATGTCAGTAAATTCATTGCAATTTTGATACATATATGTATCCCTTTCATAGGATGAATATAAAAACAATTTTACCTTACAAAAGTCATCTGCAGGCATAGTAGAGTTCGATTTTGCTGATGCACTTAAGGCAAAGTCATCTTTATCATCTAGCATACACATGTCATCATCACTAGTGTTTGTGCCCCAAAGAGGAGTTATACCAGAGAATTTATCAGGGTAAACTGTTGAGCATCTCACGCTGCCCATATTGCAAATATCTTTTAATCCGCCGCTAATTGACCTCATTACGTTGCTTCTGCTGCAGCATTAAAGTGAAACCTTCAGACTCCATATTATTTCACAATCAAATCGAAATATTATGGTTGGTTTAAGCAAAAAGAATTGCAGATCCAATTACATGCTCTTCTGATCTGTTGGAATTGCAGTTTGATTTCCGCTGCTATCCTGAAGAGCCACAATAAGTTAGAGTAGAAAAAGGATAGAAAAGAAACCAAAATGCCTGTTCAGATCGGACTAACCATAACTGAACGACGATAAGGTTGAGATTCCCGATATTCTCCAGTGACAAATGGATGCTGCACAACCACAATCATAGTATGAGTACAATATTCAAGAGAGAAAATCCTGTAAAAGTCAAGGTGGCTCAGCTGTTCAAGAAGATAAAAAGAATTAGAAAATGCAATCTGATCCCAACGTATTTTCCAGAGGGAAAACCATTGACTAGCAATAGGTGAAGGTGATAATGGAAATTTGGCCAAAGAGAATCCTTTATCACAACTCCTTTTAAGAGGAAAAGGGATTGGAACGAACAGCTGAAAGTATGAGAAATACCTGTAGAAGTGCAGAAGCTGATGCCCTTAAGCATGGTTCCCTATCGCCAAAGTTCCAATAATGGGGATGAGATACAGTAAAAAAAATATAAAGTGAGCAGCTTAAACATAAGAACGTGCTTTTCAAAAGGTTAGATAGCAGAAAGTGTAAGGAATGCAGAGAGTCTTACTTTTGTAAGCACTTGGACAAAAAAAATCCTTTGCGTCATCTGAAAGGTGTTCGGGAATAGGAGGATGAGACTTTGTAGTCCCTATATGGAATAGCGCTTGCACCTGAATAAAACATATACTAAAAGTGTAAATGCAGAAAAAAAATGCACAAAAAACTAATGTATACAAAATGATCTGAACAAAATTTACAACATAGTGACTGTGACGTAAACTTACCTCCTGATACTGGCACCAGGGAGGCTTTCCTGTGGCCATCTCAATGACCGTACAGCCAACACTCCATATATCAGCAGAGCTGAGGCATTAAACAGTAAAGATATGAGCTTCAAAGATCTCAAGTTAGGTGCAATTTTTTTGTCAAAAACAATATAGTAGTTAGATCTATATATCCATTGAGGTTTAATTATTAAACCATAGCACTAAATATCAATCCATCCCCATCAGATCCCTCCATGTTTATCTAATTCTGATTTCTAAAGTATGCACGCACATGAAGGAGTTCAAAGAGAAGCTTAAGACGTCAAATCATGTAATCAATATCTAAGGAGGACTAAAGTAGCTCCAGAACTCACATACTGCTATATAAGCGCCTGTTGTCTTTTCCATTTCGGGGGTTACCCCATTCATATTCTGAACAAGTTCAAATTCTTAGGCATCTATCTCAATTCTTTGACCTTGAACAAAAAGGAACTTTTAAGTGGAAAGTGGAAGCTGAAGAAGAGTCATTCTAATTGCTTATCTAATATGAATTTCTTTAGGCCTAGTGAAACTGAGCAAAATACAAATAGAGAAATCAACATAATTCTCACAAGTTATGTCCAGTCTGAAGAATAACTTCAGGCGCCATCCAATATGGTGTTCCCTTCATTGACTTTGCCCCAGTCATAGTAGCCTGTCAATGCAAAAAGTTCAAACAAAGTGTCAATAAATATGAGATCAGTCACCAGTTACATTAAAATAACATGAAAGAAGGACGAACAAAGCGAAGTAATGAAATAAGCAAGTACCAGCTCAACAACTTTCTTGGAAGCACCAAAATCTGCAAGTTTAATGCATCCTTTATTGTCAACAAGGATGTTTGCGCCCTACACCACAAATCGACATCCAAAGGTACAGCAATATTGAGAGGAATCAACACATATACTTATAAACGATCAACGTAAAGAGAGACATATGAGAGAGTAATGAATGCGTGGCATAAAAGCAATACCTTAATGTCCCTGTGCATGATCCCATTCTTATGCAGGTATTCTAACCCTAGTAGCAATTGCTTAGTGTACATTCTTACGACCTGGTTAACAGGATGGTAGAAACCAGTTACTATGATCCTGAACAACTGAACTCCTAATGTTCTCAATACAGATATTTATATCAATATATTCAGAAAATGACGAGCTAGCAACTAGCTTACCGACTCTGGAAATGATCCGAACTTGCCAAGAAGCGAGGAAATAGATCCACCCGGAACAAATTCCAACAAGATATTCAAAGCCTCATCCTCTCTTGCAGTCCCCAAATATCTCTAGTAAGAAGAATTAAGTTCAGAGTCTGACAACAAACCTATTTTTTATAACATGAAAGAACACAATACTTACAACTATATTTGTATGCGATAGATTCCTCAGAAGCTTCACTTCCTCCTCCAACTCCCGTACGTGCGCCTACTCTCATTTCAACACAAACATATCAAATTAACAAATTGAACACAGTAGTAGCGTTTCAAGAATCAAACTAATAATAATAAAATAAAAAAAGCAGAAACGAAACAATCAATCAACCGCCTCTCAATTCGACAATTCCGATTAAAAACATGAAAGAATCACTAAATAGCTACATAAAACACAGATGAAGAGAAATGAATCAATAATTTGAATAGCTTCCTGACCTGAGCTTTCTCTCTGGAAGCACCACCACCTGAAGCAATCAAAACCTGCAAAAATTCCAAGCAATCACTGTTAGTGGATTTTCATAGAGGATTTATCTGACATTAAATTGTGTAATTTTCTTGCCACATATTTAATCTCTATTATTCTACTGAATCAGAAAATCATCTGAAAAGCCCAATTTTCATCACAAATTCAATTAAAAAACAAAAAAAAATAGAAAAAAAGACCTGCTTAACAGCAAGGAGTTCACCAGAATCAAGGTTCATTCCCATATAAACCCTTCCAAAAGCGCCGCAACCAATTAACTCGCCCTTCCGCCATCGAATAGGCGGAGCTTCATCTTTAGAAGTGGGAATCGGCGGCATATTCTCCTTAGCAGGAGAGAAAGGGAGGGCTTTAGTGGGTGATTTCGTGGCGAAAATACCGATACGAGATTTACGGATGGAGGAACCAATTTTATCAACGAAACCACCGAATCCGACGTCGTTTTCTGGAGTTGGAGAGGAGGAAGATGAAGAGGATGCACGGAACACCAGAGATCGCCGAACTGATCCGAAGAGTTCTTGCATTTGAAATCCGACTGAGTTGATGCTCTCTAGGGTTGCAGGTTGCAGGTTGCAGGTTGCAGGTTGCAGGTTGCTGCTCCTACTTGAAAGGTGTTGAAGTTGATTATTAGTTCAACTTGAGTTTCATTTTAGGAGAGAGAAACTGAGAGAGATTTGATTTGAAGAGGGAAAAAGGTTCAGAGGGGATCCATTTTCAAATATCCTCAACGTCATTATTTTCTTTCTTTCTTCTTTTTCTTTTTTTCGGTTCACCTTCTTTTTGTAAATTCAGAAATCACGTATATGCCACATGAACTTATGGTTGGTTTTCCTTTTTTTTTTTTGAAGTGAACCCAAAAATGGGGATCATATTATATAAGTAAGAGCAATAACATCAACGGGAACATCATCTATCCAAATACGTTTGCCAATCTCCCAGGTTGGAGATGAGCGGCAACATATGAAGAACTTTATTAAAGCGTTTAACAAAAGACCAAACAACGTTGTCCATGTAACTAACTAAATCTAAAACATTGTCTTAAAGCCCGTATAGCCAAGAGACTATCACTCTCCAACTCAATGTGGCTATAACCCAACTCTGCGCCAACTATCACGCCGTAGTATATGGCCTTTGCTTCATCTAAGCGAGGTTCCCAAGCAATATTATGAAACCGAAAAGTTCCAGGCGAACACATCACCCCTCTCATTCCTGCATACAACACCTAGGCCACGCCCCAACGCCCCAGAGGCACGATAGCAGTCCCCACGCTTAGGCGAGCTTGACTTGCCTCATGTGCTTCCTTGTTGATCTTAGAGCGTAGGCTAGAGTCTCATCCGGTACTCCTCCTTCGTTCTCCATTAGCATCTTACACCGAGCCCCCTCACCGCCCATGCTATTGTCAAGAGCTCACACAACTCCTCCTCCACCATTCGCTCAAAACACTCTTGCCCACCAATCCCCCCGCCGACCCTCCTACATCACACCACACCAAACCCAGCTCACTAAGCCTCCAAACCTCTTGGGTGAAAGAACAATAAAACAAAGCATGGACATCGGTCTCTTCCTCTTGCCCGCACACCCTACAAACTGCCCCATGAATAGGCATACGACGATTTAATGCTGAATTTGTTGGGAGAGCATTTTAAATCACCCTCCACGTAAATATCTAAACACGGGGTAGCACCTTTAAATTTCAAATTTGATTCCATAACTCTGTTGGATAAGAAGTAGAGCCTTCATTTACTCTATCTGAATCTCCCCAAATAGCTTTGTAAGCATACCTCACAGAATATAGTCCATCCTTCTCTAGATCCCAACACATAACATTCTTCGGAAGACGAGAACTAAGAGGTATACTCATTACTCTTTCCACCTCAAATAGTAGAAATAGTTGTGAAATCAAACTCCTATTCCAAGTCTTACTAATAGGATAAATTATATCTGCCACCATAGTTATTAGGATTTGCATTTTCCCACGGAGATAGAATTTTGCAAATCTGCTTACCTGGGATCCATTCATCATGCCAAACTCATATGTTCTCACCATCATGAGAACGGAGAAAAACATTGAACGAACACAACCCATAACCCTGCTGCACCATCCTGAATCAAAGTCAAATTTTGCCAAGATAGCTTCCAGAAAATCCGATTCAATTCTATAGTAGGCTTTAGACATATCCAGTTTCAAAGCCATATTCCCCTCCAAAATTTGCAAATTCTTCATATGATGAAACAACTTAAAAGCCACAAGATTGTTATCTGTTATTAGACGCCCAGGAATAAAAGCACTCTGATTAATAGCAACGATCTTATCAAGAAAACTTTTGAGTTGATTAGCAAGCACCTTTGACACCAGTTTATAAATAACATTATAGAGGGAAATAGGATGAAAATCATACATACAATCAGTCTTTCTTTTTTCCAAAATAAGTGCAATAAATGTTTTATTCAGGAAGCTAGGAATCTGAGTCCCACGCAGAATACCAAATACTGTATCAGTGACTGACCTGCCAACGTACAATGTGCTAGTAAGTCGGAAAGAACATGGGGCATATACCGTCCGGCCCAGGAGCTTTAATCAGATGCATTTGACTCATCACTATACGAATCTCCTCCTCCCTATACTCAGCACGCAAAACGTCATTCATCTCTGCAGAAACACGACCTTAAAACTTCTCAAGAGCTTGCGAAATCAGGGGTGGGTTTACCGAAGTTAACATCTTGCGAAAATATTACACCGCAAGCTTCGCCACATTTTCTTCGCCCGAGTGCTCTAACCCCGCATCATCCTAGAGAGACTAATCTTGTTTTTCTTCTTCCGAGCCGAGGCTCTCTGATGGAAAAACTTAGTATTACGATCTCCCCCTGTGAGCCACAATGCACGCAATCTTTGCTACCAATACCTCTCCTCATGCTGAGCCAAACTTTCAATTTCTCGAACCAACACCCTCCTACTCTCTAGTTGACTTATCGTGAGATTGTCCCCCATTAAGCTTTTTAAGCTTCTTTCGTTTCTTCTTCGATTCACAAAAAATAGGCTCGAACTTATCACCACTCCACTTGTTCAAATTTGCAGCACAAATATCCAATTTAGTCTCCAAGGTCGCCCCATATAATCAAGCGCCCTCAATAACCCCTCATATTCCTCTTCACTAGTCCATATTTGCTCAAAACGAAATGGCTTTTCACCCAACTATTGGAGACGATCATATATCCAAAAAGTAATTATTTTAGCGGGGCATGGTCAGACCATTCCCGATCAAGGTTCCATAAATGAGCATCCGAGAACAAAGTCAACCAACTAGTTGTAACAAGAGCCCTATCAAGCCTGCACTGGACATTTTCTTCAAACTCACAACCATTATCATATGTAAACTCGTAGCCTGAAAAAGGAACATCATGAAAACCACATACATTCACGGCACTCCCAGAATTTTCCATTTGTCACTCCACTCTATCTTTACGCACATTTTTCTCCGATGTGAATAAGATTACATTAAAATCACCCATGCAAAGCAACGGAGAGTAGACTGCGCAACAAGACTCTCAAGTAAGCTCCACGAAAGATGTCTATTATGAGCCTCCGACCATGCATAGAAACCTGTACATCTCCACTCCTCTTCCCCCACATCCCTTATCACAACCACATCAATATGTTGGAGAGACATAGAACTCAGCACAACATCTAAATCTTTCCTCCAAAGCAAAGCTAAGCCACCCGAACGACCCATATAATCAACTGAAAGACCATAGAAATCTCCCGATCTATCTCGAATCCGGGCAAATTCACCACTACTTAACTTCGTCTCCGACAAGAACACAAGAGACGAGGCCTCTCTTCGGATCAAATCCCGAAGATTATGAAGCGAGCTACGATTGAGATTAGAATACTAATTGAGGTAGGCGGGACTGATTATCATCAGTCCTCGCCATTTGCCATCCAGAAGAAGAAACATCCACAACCATCTTTTTGTTTATTGGTTCACTATTCATACCTGCATCCACTTTGTCTCTCTCTCTCTCTCTCTCTCTCTCTTACCATTCTTACCAACATCATCATCAACAGTCGAATTAGCAGAGTTCAAATGTTTAGCTTTCTCCATTTCTTCCCAATACTTGTCACTCCCACCTCATTATCTATCATCATAGTATCCAAAGAGTTGTCCACGTGTTCCTGCCCCCACTTTCTTCTCCCTATTATCAACAATTAAACAACCCTTCCCCAAGTCATGAACATTAAAAAACTCCTCCCCGCTACCTTCTTCCAACCGCACCTTTTTTCAACTTTGATCTCATTTTCATTATTAATCATGTCAATCCCCTCCCCCGTAACCAATTTTTCCAACAAACCCTTAATGGGAGGCACAAAATTACATGATTTTACCCCAGCACCCTTATGAGCAGTCAAAGAAGAAAAAATAAAGGGAGAACTTACTACATGGGAGCTATTTGCATCTTCAACAATAAACTTGCAAGCTATACGAGTGTTTGCCATGGTTGGCGTTGCTTCACCCTCCAACCCCCATTGTCATCACCTCCTTCTCACAACCTGTAATACCCCCACCTTGAGTTAAATCATCCTCCACCACTAAGGGAGTGGCGAAAGTTAACCGTCTCGAGCTGTTAAGGAAAGCTTTTGTCTCCTCCAACATTTTTAACCTACCTTATCTTGGAGAAGCACATAACCAAACACCCCACTGTTTTTCCTCGTATTTCTCCTCCTTCACCTCCAAGAGACAATCCCTCTCAACATGACCTATGACACCACATTCATAGCAAAAATTGGCAGCCTTTCGTACTTAATCTCGATCACCGCCACCGTCCCATCTCTCGTTTTGAGTTTTTGAATGCGACGCAGAGGCTTAGAGACATCTAGGCAAACCTTTACTCTAGCCGACTTATCCCACACAATCCCGTCGGACTCCACTTCAAGCACTTCCCCTATGCATCCCCCAATAGTCCTCACAACACTCTCCGATCTACTATTCATCGGAAGATTGTATAACCTCAGCCAAAACGGGCACCGCATAAGAGATATATTCGAGGGTTGAATACTACCCTCAATCTCCTCTAAAAGCACAAGGTGATTGTCAATTAAGACCTTGGTCGGACTAATTAAGATTGTGATACGTTTCATCATTAGACCCTTGAATGGAAAGACACGATTATGTGTCTACGTGCCGCCCACTTTGAGGCGAGGTTCGGAAACCGAAAACCAAAGTATACGTTGTCGGGACGGAGAACGATTCTAAACGCTGCAGGTTTAGAGCCGATCTATATACGCCGGTCTCTGCAAAACAAAGGTTAGTACGCGGAGACAATAACTACAAGCAATTTGATTAGCTCACGGGGAAAGATGTTAGCGGATAGGTGCGGATAACTCACATGAAGCACATAATGATGCAAAAATGCAAACTTAGACGCTCTAAGGATGCATGAGACGCTATGCAAGGATCAGGGTTATGCAAAGCTAAGGAAGATGACACATCATGCAAGGTCTGGGTTATGCAAGACTAGGATGTATGAAATGTAATGCAAGGTGAGGATGTTGCAAGGTTAGAAGATCTGGATATGTAGAATCATATAATGATCAGATATAGATAGAAAGATTTTCGAGAACTTTTTAAATAATCGGGGTCCATAAACATGGTCCGCAGATTACAACTTTTCGGGAGTTTGACTTGATTTGGAGGAACCACTACATATATAGGAAGCCCCCACTTTGGGTAAGCTTGTCTTAAATTAGGCTCTATAAGCCTTGATTGAAATGTTCTTGATCTGTCTTGAGCATTCAGAGTTCTTTGCTAGGGATTCTTCTTTGGGGAGTTGACACAGGCAAAGTCAAATATCGCCAGAAATCATGGAATTGTCGAAGAGTCCTTCAAGGACAAGGAGAGTTTGGATTGAAAATTAAAAAGTTTAAATTTTGCGACTCAAATAGATATAGGTGGGAAAAGGCTTTGACGTAGCTAGGTTCAGACTCGAGTCTATGTCGGGATCTAGAAATAGTATGCTCCTGAATTCTAGAAAGTCAAATCATTAGACCTTGATTAATTTAGTTATTGAAGCGATCGGACCTCGATATGAGGATTCCTACGTATCCTTGCGGAATCGAGACCATTCGTAGTTACGCATCGGCGATTTTTTTTGTGCCCTAACTTTTTCCTAGGCCGCCCTTTCGGGTTTTAACCTAGCGGGTTTGGACATACCTTGAAAAAGGAGTTAGGGTTGAATATGGAAGGTTGACAGGTTCAGGCTTGAGGTTTTGATGAAGATTCAATTGGTTGGGCTAAGGTAAGATCATGGATTGAAGGATTTGAATGAGGGGTTGAACTTTTGTGCAAGCCCCCTAGCTTGACTTTTTGTTTCTTTGCCTTTTGCTTTTTCTTTTTGCATTTTTCTTTTTTTGTCTGTGCGTTTTCTTATGCTTTTGCTTTTTTTCGCACTTTGAATTTGTTCACTTTTAAATTTTATCTTGCCTGACATTAATTTTTTTATGTAGTAAGGCTTGCACACGAGTTCCTTTATGGTTTTGGGTATTGGAGGGTTTGAAGGTTATTTAATGGAGCTTTGATTTTGAAAGGTTTTTTTGGCTAATGGAGATGATGGTTTAATGGATGATGGAGGGAAGGGGAATAACTCCTAATCCAAAGTATGTCCTTTTTTCATTTTTCTTTTTTTTTTCAGATTTATTTTTCTTTAATTAGAGTCATTAGAGATAATCTGATTTGGGTTTCATCATCGAACTCGAAGCATAAATGATGGTGAAAGACCAATGAAAATAAAAAGAAAAATAAAATGAAATAAAAATAGAAAGGCTATAATAGATGAAGTCCTATAGTGACGTAGACTCGATGGGAAAGGACGAGAAATGGCTCGGGGTAAGGACTCTCTGACTCATCCTAGGAAACCATAAATAAAAGACTATACCCTTTTGAATTGTTGATGCACCTTTGTGCAATAAAGGGTTCTTGGTTATCTTGATTCTCGTTATAGCAAGCGTTAGAAGTTTATCGTCATCGACCATGTTTTGCGGTGCATTTGTAGGATCCAACACTAGATGTCGAGATGTTCATTATTCAGTTGGGATTCACCGTAGAAGTTTAGATTGCACCTTTTGAATTTTTCTTTTAGGTGCAGGGTTCGGATTAGACACTATAGAAGTGATCGCGCCTCTATTGTGAAGGCGGTCAAAAAGTAATCTCGTGACTCTAAATGAAGTCGGGGTGGTGATAATACGTTTGATGAGCTTTATAGTAGACTCACATTTTGTTTCTCCATTAAGCGCTCCTAAGTTGTAATCTCTCGACCGGTCATGAACATAATCGAGTGGACCTCGCTTGTAAGATTTTAGAAATGAATTTCGAAATGAGAAATGGAAATGAGGAATGGAGAAGTGTGAAATGGGAGATGAGAAATGAAGAATGGAAATGGAAATGGGAAATGCATTTAAAATGGAGGTTTAGAAATGACTATGGATTTTGGACTAGTATGGGCTTGACCATGATGCAGACATGGGCCTAACTATATGCATATGCGAGATATGGATGGGCTGGACTATGCAAGCGATCGGACTAGACTTCAAACTTACGGGGAGAGCAAGCGAGGCTAGGCCTACGGGTATGAACCGATCTTTTATAGTGCGAGGACTTGACTAGGGCTTACATGGATCGAGATGCAAACTAGACCTAGGATTGGGCTTTTATAGTCCGAAGACTTGACTAGGGTTCACATAGGGATGCAAACTATACCTAGGGAATGAATTTTTATAGTCCGAAGGCTTAACTAGGGCTTACATAGAAATGAAAACTAGACATAGGGAACTTTTATAGTCCTAAGACTTAACTTTTATAGTCCGAAGACTTGACTAGGGTTTACATAGAAATGCAAACTAGACCTAGGGAACTTTTATAGTCCTAAGACTTAACTTTTATAGTCCGAAGACTTGACTAGGGTTTACATAGAAATACAAACTAGACCTAGGGAACTTTTATAGTCCTAAGAATTAACTTTTATAGTCCGAAGACTTGACAAGGGTTTACATTAAAATGCAAACTAGACCTAGGGAATAAACTTTTATAGTCCTAAGACTTCACTTTTATAGTCCGAAAACTTGACTAGGGTTTACATAGAAATGCAAACTAGACCTAGGGAACTTTTATAGTCCTAAGACTTAACTTTTATAGTCCGAAGATATAAGCCTATTGTTGCGGTTTAGGCTAGGAACTGTTATGACTAGGGTTGTATTTTTTTAATAAAAAATAAGCCTATTGCTGCGGTTTAGGCTAGGAACCGCAACAATAGCTTAGCCTATTGCTGCGGTCAAAAACCGCAGCAATAGGTAATTTACCTATTGTTGCACCCTTAATTGCTGCGCGGCCAAAACCGCCGCAATAGGCCACTTAATGACCGCATCAATAAGCAATTATTCTACTAGTGTAAACTCCAATTTTTCTCTCTCATCTTCTCTTGATTTTTCCGGCCACCACTTTTACTTAGGTTAACATTGAAGATGTTGTGACTTGTTTTTCTTGCCTCCATTGCTATTCTTGTGATGTAGGGTTTATTGTTTTGGTTGATAATGCATCAATTCCTTAGCCGCATTATCCATGCATTTATATAGCTTCGAGATTTTGAGATGAAATCTTCCTGATTTGGTATAATCTATAATTACTTGATTTGCAGTATCATTATAGGTGTGACAGATTTAACTTCCTGATTTAATGGGAGAATAATTTGGCGAAAATTTCATAGATCATGATTCTCGGCTTTTAGAAAACAGTCGGAAGTGAGTTGATTTGCCATGTTTTGGAAAGGGTTGTTTTGTATTCGACACATCAGCAAGGATTTAAAATCATTTGATCAATTAGCCCATAAATAATGCATGCACATGTTTTATTTCTAAAATATAAAGATTATAATTGATTTAGGGAAGTTTAATCAAAGGTGGCCCACTATATTCGAAATCTACATGGCAAATGAATGATACACGCATGACACGTGGCCTGGAAAAGAGTTTGGACGATTTTTAGTTTGCCAAATGGCGAGAGCAAACCTATGATTGACACATAGGTAAATTTGTCAAGGTTTATTAGTATTACTAGTATTGGACAATGCAAATGCCCGTTCTCTTCGTAACGAAGGGTAGACTTGAAATTTTCACATCCCCTATTTGAACAATGTTTTTGTCGACATACAACAACAAAAGTTATAAAGTAATAATTTTGAATATTCTAATTCTAACATTAATAGGTTTTATATAAAATCCCTAATTCCAATTGAATTTATAATTATAATTGCAGTTTGTTACTTTAATACGTTAGCATAGTCAATGTTTATTTTTATACGTTACTTTAATATAAAATTTTAAATATAGTATAAATGAATCTTATTTTAGAGTAGATTTTAAACACTTTCAATGGTACAAAATTTTTCCGAACTATATATTAAAAGTTATATTGATTTCTTATCTTAAATTTTTAATTTGTGACGACTTCTATTTCTTCTTATGCTAAACTATATATTAAAAGTTATATTCGATTTCTTATCTTAAAGTTTTTCATTGTCAACCCAACTCTATTTACTTCTTATCTAGTATATATCACTAGTGGAAAGTACATCAGGGATGCGGTCAAAATAGTCGCAAGAGCCGCATTTTTGGCCTGCAACCCTTGGGCAAAAGGAAGAGGCTGCGATTTTTGACCGCGGCCCTTCACTCCCGAGGTTGCGGTTTAGGCCCAAAACCGCAACCTTTTTTTTACAAATGAAGGGCTACAGTTTTCATCTAAACCGCAGCCCTTGTGACCCAAAAAAAACAATTTTTTTTTTGCATTTTTAGTCCTAAATGATCCCCAAACAGTTATATACTTCCTCCGTTCCAAAATAAGTGAAACAACCTCTCATTTATGTGAGAGGCTTTTTTGAGACAAGTGTTTGACTTTATTTTTGGAACGGAAAATATATATATAAAAGTATTATTTTCCATTGCAAATTATGTTTTTTATACAAATATAAGAAATTTACAAAAATATAGATGCTAAAATATTGGATGAAGTTCTTCGTATCGTCCTTAGCACCTCCATGGTTTTCAATGTGTACTATCTTGAGGGGAGTGTCGCCAACAGTTGACAGAAGATTTTCAGCAACCTCATTTCTTCTTCTTGCCTTTCAGTGACCCCTCGTATGCAAACTGAAAAGCAAAGACCAAAAGTGAATAACCACAACTACTCTCTTTCAGCCTTATACATAATACATTTAAGGAACTAATGCAGGCTGACATTTTATGAGCCTGGGGAGATAAAATAATATATGAACGGTCCCTTATAGACAAAGCCATGATCTATTAAAAAAAATCATATGATTTCTTTGGAAGACAGAACATTTGTTCATGCAATATAAAAGAATATTAACATATTGGGGGGCTGGCAGGGGGCTGGGAAGGGGTGTGCAGGGGCTTGGGGGCCTGGGCAGGGGGTGTTCAGGGGGGAGTGCAGCAGGGGAGAGGGCTAGCAGGGGCTGGGGAGGCTGGGCGGGGGGCCTGCAATGGGGGGTAGGGGCTGGCAGGGGCTGGGGAGACGAGGCTGGGCAAGGAGTGCAGCAGTGGGGGAGTGCAGGGGAGGGCTGGCAGGGGGAGTGCAGCAGGGGGGCAGCAATGGGGGAGGAGGGATGGGGGTGTGCGGGGGGAGGGGGGAGTGCAGCAGGGGAGGGCTGGGATTACTGCACAAGTATAAATCAACCTCGATAATACACTCAACTTGCACACAAGCAATTAAACAGTCACTTGATTTATTTTTCTTAAAAGCACCAATATTTAGCGTCTGCACATATAATCTCTATGCATAAGTTATCAACATAATCTCATTCCATATGCGTGCTTGACTTGGTAGAAATGAGAACATCAAAGAGAAAGAGAGGAGTTACGAGCTATGATATCGAGAGTGAAATAGTCGATGAGAGTAAGACGAGTAAAGTAAGATTAAAACTTCTAGTAGATAAAAAGTCAAACAAAGTTGTATTTGCAGAAGCAGGGAAAGAATTTGTGGATTTTCTGTTCCACATAATGTCATTACCAATTGGTACCATTATCAAACTATTGAATGTGAAAGACATGGTTGGTTGTCTCGGATCTCTTTACAAAAGCATCGAGTCTTTGAGCACCGACTACTTAAATTTAGGCATCAACAAAGATGTTGTGCTTAAGGCAACTGCACCGATTGATGTTCCTTTGTTGTCGCTGTCGTACGATGAAGCTCCTGCATCGCCAACTACCAAGAATTTTTTTTCGTGTAGCGTCTGTCTTACCATTAATGGCTATATAACTGATTGCCAAGGTGCTGGATGTCCGATTTGTTGCCATTTAATGAGCCGTGCGCTAAACTATTTCAGGCCAACAGGTTTAGAGAATGTAGCATCATCAAGCACTAGTACTACTAGAAGTGGAAGTGGAAGTGGAAGTGGAAGTGGTGGGTATGTGAAGGGTTTGGTTACATATATGGTGATGGATGATTTAACGGTTAAGCCATTTTCCGAATATCTACTTTAGCTTTAATAATTTTTAATTATCGGTAATTAAAGCTTATTAATGGTTGAAGTTATACATTGGCAAGAAGAAACGAGAGGAAGTATATATTAGGCAAGAAGAAACACCTTATATAAGTTTTAATAAGTTCGGATATTAGGCTAAAAAATCCCACAAATATCAATAACTAACTAAATTCACCAACTTTAAGTATGAAGTAAGCAATGATGGCAAAATACAATTAAACAAAACCAGCACCATGATCCCAAAAGGGGCAACAATGCGCATACTAATTCCTCGAACAATCATCTTCAACTAAGGGGAAAGGGGAAAAATAAGGATCATCCTCGAACAATCAACTTCGGATAAAAGGGTTCTAATTTCTAAAACATAACTCGATAAAAAGCAGCACAATAAAAGAGAGAATAACACATACCTTTTCTCATACTCTAGAGATTAATACAAATCAATATATAACGCCTTACTCTAATGAAGTTAACCCACAACGCCTTGCATCGAAAACAACCACAATATTCAACTAATATCCGAAATTTTAATTATGTATAGTTTCTTTGATAAAAGGAAAGGATATAATAATCAACTCTATAGATAAACGACATATGAATTGTTATTTAGCTAAAAATATAAAAATAGTATAAAATATGATTAAGCTCTCCAATTTTAGAGTTTTATCATAGTATATTTGACTTAAGAGAAAACATAGCAGAAACAATTGAGAACAGTAATTCATTCACCTCACCAGTCACAAATGGAAACAATTATAAAACAAGTGTATAAATTGGAAGGATAAGATCATAGTTACAAGTTAAAGTATCAAAGAGCAATAATTGATGGAACACACGTTGTAACTATATATACTTACCCACCTACACCATAGAATTTGACAGGAGAAGGTGATATCCTGTTCAATGAAGCCATTCTCAAAATCACCGTCGTTCTGTAATGCACAATATAAAGAGAAAAATAAATCAAATTCATACATTCTAACCATAGTAGAATTTTTTTTTTCCATTTCACAATCAAGTGTATAATCCTAATACATCTTCTAGTATCTAATATACTCTACAATGATTAATGAACTCTCAACGTATAACAGAGCGATAAAAATGCATTTTCTTGACTACTAAACATATAATGATCATCATTCTAACATTTAAGTTCACTCACATGAAACAAATAGTTTCTTGAGCTTTTGAGAGAAAGGTTAAGAACAATGTAAACAGTGAAGAGAACACTATTGTAAACTCTCCCCTAATATCACACATACCACTAAAATACTGAAAAGTGAGTAGATCAACGTTATGAGGAGCACAAATCAGCCAAAATTTCAAGCATTTAAACCATCAATCGAGCAAACTCAGCCAATTTAGTTTAGCAAGGCCACTGATAACTCGAATTAAGCTTCAAAATCAAAATTATTTCAACATAAATTAACAAAAAGAGAGAGGCGAGTTACCCGACATCGTCGCGATAGAGGCGATTGATAAGAACATCACCACGAAGATTCAAGAAGTAGATTGCAGAAGCTGCCACTGGCATCTTTGAACCAGTAGATCTAAATTCACCGAAGAAATTTAGACCTAAAAAATGAGCTTCGAAATCGATCGGAGAAATTTAGCTGAGATCTAGGTAAAGGAGTGGAGAAAAAACGGTAACTGGCCTTTGAAACCCTAGCCCGCCGGTTATTTCGCAAGCGTCGCCGGAAGTTGAGAATTTCGCAGGCTCGCAGGAGGTTGAGGAGAGAGTGAGCATCGCCGGTTGAGCTTCACCGGTTGAGCTTCGCCGACGTCCTTTTCGTGCCGACGAGGAGAGAGGTTTCGGCGGCTGAGAGTGAGAGAGTGAGAGAGTGGTGAGAGAGTGAGAGAGAGAGAGAGAGGGGTGAGAGAGAGAGCGTGTGACTGTGGATAGATTGAAGGGATGGAGTTGATATTTGGGCCGCTCAAGGGCTGCAGTTAGCCCAAAACCGCAGCCCTTTTATATTAAAGGGGTGTGATTTTAGGGCTAACTGCAACCCTTCACAATAAACCGCAGCCCTTGTACCGTAGCCTTTGCCTTTTTTCCACTAGTGTATATACATGTATTTTTATTATTTTGTAACTCTATTTATTTTTTAAAAAATGACCTGACAATTAATAAGCGCGATAAATAGCGTCCAATAAAGACGCCAAATATCGCGACACTAGTAGATAGACTTTTGAGCTACTTTACATATTAGTTATCTTTGACTATATGCGCGCGATGCGTGCGGCTTATATATTAATATTAATAGTAACATTAAAAAGTGTTAAAAAAACTAACTTATAATATTTATGGTGAATATTGATAAGCGTTATGGGTTTTTATTCGCATTGCTTTCACAGTGTAAAGAGTAATGTTTTTTTAGAAAGAAGCTATGTCGAGGTAGGATATGTTATCTTGTATTTGGTAGATAATTCAACAACTCTCCTTTTAAACAATGATCTAGGTTATGTTTTTCTATTTATTTAAAAATACATATATTTTGTAGGCATATTTTATGAGTAGTAGTTCAATTTAATGTCACTGGATAATTGAGGTTTTTAGGCATACTATGGTGAATAGTGCTTCAATAAAAAAATAAATTATAAATTAATATTGTCTGATGATGTATGTTTATCTCTTTAATTATTTATTATCCCAACTAATTGTGATCCTCAAAAAATAAAAAAATGAATATTCTCTAAGTCTCTTAATTCTTTTATGGTTTGTTAATGCATGTTACTTGAAATTGTTATTGCAACTGAAAGTTTAGATAGTAAGAATCTCTGTAAAACTTTGCCTTTATAATTGTTTGAAAATTGATTTAGTCATCAGTTTATATTTTCAATTGTGATTTTCCTATTTTTTACACATTTTTATGTATTTCTTTTTGGTAATGTAGAACTTTCCTTATTACCCATATTTGTAAATGAGGAAAGAATTAAGAATATATTTTCTTTATTATTTTTTGTGAGATTAAGGGTATATAAGTCTTTTCAAGAGGGGACACCATAGCTCCCCTCTTGGCTTATATGATAGAGATGATAGATAGATATAGATGATTACATTACTACCTTAGTTTAGTTAAGTGTAACGGTCATAGACTTATTCTTCCCCTTTTTTTTTCCTCTCCTTCATTATAGCGCCAGTTCACACTTTTGGTGCAACTGATCTTGAGTTGAAGATGTAGTGTTTAATCTTTTATTCAAGCTGACAGTGTAAGTTCAACAAAATGGAGTATCCTACTACTCCTCCTCTTCTCTCCTCAGCACAAACTACAATAATGGATAAACTTAAAGAAACCATCTTCAAACTCGCTAATGTTGATCCAAACAGAGCCTTGTCTCCTTCTCAAATTTCCCTCATTCAACAACGTCTCCTCCTTGCCTTCTCTGTTCTTCACACTCCCACTCACCCCACTTATTCCGTGGTAAGTCCCACTTTTCAATTTCTTTTTTGGGTAGTCACACCAGATCGTTTTTGGAAGATGTCCTCAATAGTTGGGATTATTTTTAAACTGCTGCATGGCTACGATTATTAAAAGTGGATGACTCATGATTGGGATTGTTATGGTTAATTTCTCATTTTTTATTTATTTGAGTTTGTATAGTTTAATTTTTCTGATTAATTATGTATAATATATATTTTTGAAAAATTCATATGTAGATGATACAAAGTGCGATTAAAGAGTTGAAGGAGGAAGATGGATCAAATGAGGAGACAATTTCAGAGTATATAAAAGAAAATTATGATGATTTACCATGGGCTCATGATGCATATCTAAGGCATCATTTGAGTAAACTTTGTGAATATGGTGAAATAGAAATTGTGTGTACTTCTTCTACTTGTAAACGATATGTAACATCGGCACGCGGCGTAATCCAAGAGCATAACAATGCAGGGAAGAGAAAGCCTAGGCGAAGATTAGCAAGGAATAGAAAAGAGGGTGTGATTGAGGATGATGAGGAGAGGAACTCATTTGGAGAGAATGTTGCTAAAGTGTGTGAAGATGTGATTCAGTTTGAAGAGGAAGACATTTCAGTGTTTGAGAGGAGTAGAGTGGAGCAGAGAAGACGGAGTTTGATTGTCATGGAAGACGAAGATGATGAAGTTGACGAAGCTGCTATTGTTATAGCAGAGCAGAATGTTTGTAACAACAGCCAAGAGTTGGTGGTGGAGAATGTTAGGCCTGATGCTCCTGAGCTAGATGTGGAAGAACCGGCGATGAACTTGAAGGAAAGTGACCTTATGATTGTGCCTTATGTGGGTAATACTCTCGAATCTGTTGGAGAAAGTGGTGGAAGGAATCCTGTGATTGTGTGTGCTTTGGCGGAGCTACCGAAAACGAAACAACAGGTGTGTCAGAATATCCCCAAAAAGAGACTGAAAGTTCCCCAAGAGAAAAGGGAAGTGTCGCTGGAGTCAATGCTGTCTTTGCCAGCTAAAGACGTGAGTTGCAATCGAGTCGAGCAAGACCAGCAACATGAGCTTTTGTCTCAGAGAGTTGTTGAGACTGAGGTATGCTTCTGAAGTTTAAAATGTCAGCATTTAGCTCTTCTCACCTTGTGAAAAAAATAAGCCACATTTGGCATGTCAATATAAATTTTTACAAGTTTAATGTGAAGTGACTATGCTTTGACCACTAAAGTCAAATGTAATTAGTTTAAAGACGGATATAGTATACCTAGGCATAACCAGAATGATAATTGGCTATTGTTTAGTTGGCACTATCATTTGCTTTCAGTTACCTGCTAATATGCTAACTGTTACACATTGATGCTTAGATGACTTTGGCCTACTTAAAACCCCTCTAAAGCAAAGTGGACATACTATACTCTGAACATATGAGTCCATAGTCCTACGCTGTCGATGGATGTTGGTCTGTTACTTGCTTAGTTTAGGGTTTTTATGATGCCACTGATCAAGCCCTCCCTAGACCAACAACCAAATCCTTAAGTAGAGGTAGAGAGTAGGATTTAATCTTCAAAACAACTAGTGGCAGTGCTCTTGGGAAATAAGCAACAAATGTGCAAAATAATGGGAAGAAAAATATAGTACAAAATGGCAAAAATGACACAATATTTTTACGTTGAAAACCCTCTTTCAACTAGGAAAAAACCACGATCACGATCTCTAGTGACGAAACTTCACTATTAATATTTGGGAGTATAATGGTAACTACACAACTACAATATTAGCTATGGTGTATTTTAGGATATATCACTCTTAGTACCCTCAACAATCGTACTTAATACTAATTCTAAAAAATACTCTCACCACTAATAATGTGTTTCTCTCTCTTACCACACACTTCCTCTCACTCTTGTGTACTTGTGCACTCTAACCTTCTCCAGAATTGCACTTACACCTTCTGAGCTTTTTCTTTTTGTGGTGCATCTCAAACATACTTCTCTTGTAAAGAGAAGTATAATACAAGTTCACTAAAACAAATGCCAAAATTTAACAGTGAAACTCTTTTTGCCAAACCTCAAGTCCAAGCTTCTTAAATGCATTTTATGACACTCTTGGACTTAATAGACATCTAGTGTTCCCTGTCTCTTACTGGCTTGCTCTAACAAAGTCAATAAAGGAGTCTTCCTACATAAATAACTTCCTTGCATCCAATAAAGTCATTGTGCAGTCTTCTTACTCTGCACAAAATCCACGACAAGTTGATTTCTTCTTCTTTTTCTATTCTTTATACAAAAAATAAAAAGCATAATAATTTGGGGATGGGGAGATCATCCCAACAGTGCAAGATGAATGCATATGGAACGACACTGGTGCTCGTAAGTGTGCTCATTGTCTTAGTACTTCACCTTAAGTACTCATTTCGGATACTAGACACATTATTTTGGACCAAACACAAAAGAATGTTATTCAAAATGAGAGTTTATGTCCCATGACTACCATCACTACACCAGTGGCTAATTCTGAGTGACATGGTTTGTGTTTGTGAGTGTATGTGTGCTCTCAGTCATGCAATTTAGTGCATGAATGGATTTGATCTTGATTGACTTGTAATAATGACTTATAGACTCATAATAGTTTGGTGTGAATCTGAGAATGGAACTTTTACCAGGTAATAACCATATAAATCTTGATCCTTGTTTTCAATTAATATTACATAATATGGTAGTGGTGATGCAGGTAAGTGCCGGGATGGGGAGTGAGATGGTGCCACCATGGTTGACACCAATGTTGAAGGGGAATTACTTCATCCCCTGCTCACTTCATGCAGATTTAAGCAAGAGTGAATGTAACATGTTCTGTTTAGATTGCATGGGAGATGCCTTTTGTGCTAATTGTTTGTCCCATCACAATGAGAGTCATCGTATTGTTCAGGTATAAAAATTATCAATACTAAATCATATCCGTTCTTCCACCCCCAGGCCACTTAATTAGTATTTAGTAGTAATTTGGTGTTTATCAACATACTTAACATCTATTCCAATATATTTAATGGAATTCTTTGTCTTCTTTAATGTTCCAACTGTAGTGGAATACTTTTGTTCATTCTAGTTATGTGGTTTATGATCATCGTATTGTGGACTGGAAGATAGATTAATTCTATACTCTCTGTCTGCAAAATTATACTCACATGTACTACTTAGGATATTAAGAATTTTTCTTTACCATTTTCTGTATTGATTGTACCACTAAATTCTTACTTAGATTAAGTGATGGAGTACATGACTATGGTCGGACTATTATGAAATGGGTTTTTGAGTAAATTTGTCAGTGGTTTAATTAAGAGATGTTAAGACTTGGGACAACATAATTATTTGTATTTTCTGATGTTAATTCTAGTGATAGTTATGATGTGGGTAATGCAGATAAGAAGGTCATCATACCACAATGTGGTGAGAGTGAATGAGATACAAAGGCACCTGGACATATCGTCAGTACAGACGTACATCATTAACAGTGCAAAGATTGTGTTCCTTAATGCACGCCCTCAGCCAGGGTCTGGTAGGAACATTGCCAAAACCTGTGAAATTTGTAACCGCAGCCTCCTTGATTCCTCCAGATTCTGTTCTATTGCTTGCAAGGTACATCATAATAATTTACGCATTCTTCCTCACTTCTCTTTCTGTTAATTTTGATTCTCTAGTATTAATTGGTGAAGCTATTGTTTCAGCTTTGTGCAACACTGCTGAGGTCTTCCAAGTTCAAAATACCTGTTGATCAAAATCAACAAACTTGTAAATCATCTTTCATTGAAGATAGTTTCATTGAAAAGTTGGAAGCACAGAAACACTTGGAAGCCTCATATCCTAGTATCTTGGAAGATCTTATGTCAATGGACGACGAAGAAAATTTACCCCTCCAAAAGGTGTTGGAGAAATGTGGCAAGCAAAAAAAACATGCAGAGAAAAAATTTGCATCAAAGGCTCATTTTCCCCAAGAAACACAAAGTCAAAATGATGTTCAGCTTGAAGCACCTATGACTACATTAGTAGAGGGAAAATGTGAGCAGGAGATCAACGTAGATGCAGTTGCTTCCTTATATCAGCAGCAAGTGCTCTCTAAACCTGCAGCTGACTCGATCTTGAAGCAGAAAAACAAACCGCTGAAAAGAGATGGCCGGGGAAGGCCTCGGAAAGCAATTATGAAACTGTCTAATGCAGCCACTGGTCAGAAAAGTAGCCGAGGAAGGCCGAGGAAACAAATGGAAGCAATTACAGAAGATGCAATGGCTGATCCGAGTTTGGAACTTCTGCAAGTAGGGCTGTCTAAGCCAGCGATTAATGATCAGCAAACTCAGGTGCAAATAAAAAAACCGAAGAAAGATGGCGGAGGAAAGCTACGGAAGCTTATAGAAGCAACTAAGGAAGGTAAACAAGCTTCGTTGGACTTGTCTATACAGTCGCAAGAAGGTTTGTCTGAATTAGTTGACAATCCGTGTTCTGTCCAGCTGCCCAAAAAGGATGGCCGAGGAAAGCCACGGAAACAAATAGAAGCAACCAAGGATGATGCAGAAACTTTTATAGATACGCATCTACAGATCCAAGAAGGGTCGTTTAAACCGTTAACTGATGAGTGTACTAAGCAACCAGCCAAAAAACTGGAAAAAAGTGGTCGAGGGACGCCATGGAAACAAGCAGAAGCAACCACAGAAGATGCAGCAGGTTGTTCAAATTTGCATACTTATCAACAAGAAGAATCATCTGAGCCATCAACTAATCTGCATTCTCAAGAGCAAATTAAGCGGGTGAAAAAAGGCCGAGGAAGGCCAAGGAAACAAATAGAAGTGGCAGATGCTACAGCTTCCTCTAAACTAGCACCGCACCAACATCCTCTGCTGCAGTTCAGAAACCACAAAAACAAACTGCTCAAAAAGGATGGTCAAGGAAGCCCGAGGAAAGTACAAGAAGAATGTACGAAAGATTCAGAAGCTTCAACAAATTTGCACCTTCAAAAATACAAGCAAGAAGTCAACAAAGATGATTCAGAAGCTCCATTAAAACTGCCTCATATGGCAGAAGAAAAGGAGTGTAAAGTGGATGATGGTCCTGATGAGGAACCTGAGAAATCCCAAAACGAAGTTCAGAGGATACCTGAAACAGGACAAGTAATGCCACCCTCATATGATTATATTTATCAATGGGCTGAGGAGCAAAAATTAGATGGTGGTGGCCAGCTCCCTGAAGCAACAGAACTGACCAACTCCTCAAATAATCAGCCTGATCAGCAACGTGAAGTGAAACCGTACTGTCAGGAACAAGAGGTGAAAGAAGGAGAGTTCGAAGACCAAGCAAGGCCAACATCAAAGTCAACGAAATTTACAGAGATGCAGGTTTCACTGTCCTCCAAAGATCAGCTGCGCTCCAGAATAAAACGCCAAGCTCAGGATAGCACTTGAAGTCTGCGTTACTTGGACTCCAGTACGTGTCCAACTGTTTGACCCGGCTATTATATGAAATTTTTTGCTCTAAATGAAGTTTCAAAGGATCCACACCCATGATGGAGTGTTGAAGATCTGATATGGGTACTTGAAGTAAAATGAATAATTCGGTTAATAATGCTTGAAATACACTGTCTAGGAGTGCAGCTAAACAACTTAATTAAGTTGCATAACATACTGCATTACTGAGTTCTGCATAGCTAGATTGCTGGATTGCCTGTTTAGATTAATCATTTGAAGCTATCTATTACTCTATTTGGTAATAACCTCTCAGCAATATTGTGCAGTCCCTTTATCCTTTGAGTTATATTTTAGAATCGTCTTATAGTTGCATGAAAAAGAAAGAGCAAAACAAGGAAAATGTTGAACTAATGTTGAAGTTTCTGTTAGTGATAGTTTTCTCTTTTTTCTTTTCCTGTAGTATTTTGTCAATGGGTTAAAATCATCCTTGGCAACAACCTTGTCAACAATCTTAACAACTACTACTTTTATATATTGCTAGAGTATAGTGACCGTGTTCATTGAAAGTTTATCACTAATCTTACTAGTGAAAGTGTGGAACCATTTATTATAAAGTTCCAATATATTCTTTGTTAAACCAAGGGAGTATATAAATAATTATGCAGATCAGAACATTATCATCTCGTCAGTGCAGACATACATCATTGAAAGTGAAAATATTGTGTTTCCTAACGCAAACTCTCAGTCAGGTTCGGGTAAGAACATCACCAGAACCTGCGATTTTTGTAGCCTCCTTGATTCCTCCAGATTTTGTTCTCTTGGTTGCAAGGTACATGGATAATTAAGCATTGCTCGCTTCTCTTTTTATTGAACTAGATTAGTTAGGCACTTTACATAGTCTTCACAATTGATGTTTTGAGTGATTTTGTTTGGTAATTTGTAATTTGGAAGCACAGAAGACCAAATAAAAGCTCAAAAGATCATACCGAAGCAGGGCCGTCTCATGAAATATGGAGGCCCTGTGCTATCTATTAAAATGGGGCCCTTCAAAAAAAATTATAAAGAAGAAATTATAATTTATTATTATTATTATTATTATTTGTCATGAATCGTTCCTTACAGTTTGATAAATAAACCAAAATTAAAAAAACAAAAAACTTTATCAAGCTCCTTCGAATAAACAAGCCATTCTCTATCACATCTCTCTCCATTTGACAATATTCTAGTATATAAAGTTGTAGAAAATCGCTTAGAAAACTTGTCTTTAGGACCTTTTACAATAGACAAGTCTCTTTTGGGTCCCTTTTCTACTAATACTTCGATCATTTTAGAATTAAGAGTATCCCAATTGCGTGGATCGAATACATCAAGGCCAAATTGATTGTCATTACTTTCATTCGCAACATTATCATTTTCAATGGGATCATTATCTTCATTCACACCATTATCATTTTTAGCATGATCATCATTTTCATTACCACCAATATCATTCCCACTCGGCACATTATTAGCATCAAAAGAAACATTATCTCTATCTAAAGGCACATTATCATTAGGAATAACACAATTATCATCCAAGACTACTTCATCATTCACAACCACATTATTATTACTTTGAGTACCTACATGTGATTCTTTCACAACAAACTTATCAAGAGCTCCTCTTTGTGATTGAGTGAGCTCTTCAATTCTCTTTTTCTTTTTACGTTTTTCATAACCACAATCATACTTCCTAATTTTGGGAGGCATGGTAGAACTAATTGAATAAAAAGATATGCAATGTATAATAGAAGCAACCCGAATCTAATGATATAAAAAAACAACAAGAAAGATAGAAACCACCTGTACTCCAATCTTTTTAATTTCCTCTATGCAATGTCATTCTTTGGAAAAAAGAAAAAAAAATCTGGTTGGAGGTTGTCTGAGACTGCATTCTCGCAAGACAAATCAAGCAAAGTAATTTCAGATTAGGCAGAATTGCAAAAGATAAATGAAAGACAGTACAAGATTATCATATTACAAAGACAAATTTTGACAGCAATTTTCTTTTACACCTACAACTCATTATTGCTCGTATGATCTCAATATTAAAAACTGAATATCACAAATCACAATATAAAAACAGTTGACCAATATATATGACCATCTGTAACTAATATCACAAAAATTGATGAAAATTTAAAAAGCAAAACCAACACACAATTACTTGTCTACTTGATTCAACAAAAGTTTCATCATTCCATTAATCTCAAATCAGATCATCTATACACCAAATTCATTATAAAATTAAAGCACCAAACATCAAAATAGAATTTCTCAAATCTACGAACTAGTAAACTTTGTAACAGCCTTAGTACCCTCAGAATTCAGAAACAGCATGTTTAGCCAATCTGCCAATTCACCAGGCAAAACAAGCCAAACAACAGTATGAATTTCACGAGAAGTAATAGTAGGTTTCTTATTATACATAAAATAGGCATAAATTTGCAGAAAAATTAATAAGGCAGAATTGCAGACAAACCAAATCATGAAATCGAAAATAGGCATCAAATAGGCAGAATTACATATTATAAATTTTAATTTCAAATTATAAAGTTGATCTCTACTAGAAAAATTGCATAAAAGAAAGTGAAATTACCTTAAAATTGAAGACTTTGATAACAAATTAGCCCACCAATTCTTGATTTTTCACCTCCCGGACCCGGACCTCCCACAATCAAAATTGAAGACTTTGTTCTTCCCGTATGGTAATTTGTAAACCAACGTTTGAATTTCTTTTTGGATGATAAAAGAAATCGATTTCTTGGATATGAGTTGAGAGGAGTTGAATCTGAATCGCAAATAAATAGCAAACAAAAAAAAATCTTCCCGTTAGAAATCTCCATCTTTGGTGTTCTTGAGGAGAATTGGAAATATGGAAGGAGTAATGAAATTGAGTTTTTTTGGCTAAAATTAAGATTGGAAATGAGATAAATTTCCTTGAATAAAGAGAGTGATTATTAAAATTAATATGGGAAGTTGAATAATATCATGATTTTTTGGGGATTTTGATTTATGAAGAGGAGAGAGAATTGTGGCGTGACAAATGAAGAAGATGGAAAGTCTAATTCCATTCTTGCGGGTGAGTCTGTGCATATTACGTGATTTCTCTTTTTTTTTTTCTTTTTTTTTCCTTCCATTTGCAAACCAAAATTGGGCCCCCAAATTTTTGGGGCTCTGTTCCACTGAACCGGTTGGGCCGGTATTGAGCCGGGCCTGTACCGAAGGTTACCAAAGCTGAACCTTTTTTCATGCTAACAAAAGCAGCAGTATTATTCACGAGTTCGTTACATCAAACATGTTGATAGTTGGGATTATGAACATATCAATTTCATAGTAGGATTTTTGGATTTATGGTTGCTCGAAATATCATTTTAATTTTTAATCTTTTAATGCTAACTGGTGATGCTAATTTTTCAGCTTTGTGCAACACTGCCAAAAGCTTCAGAGGTCAAGAAATTACCTGTTCATCAAAGTCAACAAGCGTGTACGTCATATTTGCTTGAAGGTAGTGTACATGAAAATTTGGATACACATCTCTCGCACCCTAGTAGCTCGGAAGCGCTTATGTTAACGAGAAGATGAAGAAAATTTACTCCTTCAAACGGTATGGGAGATATATAGTAAGCCAAAAATACATGCGAGAGAACAAATTTGCAAAGAAAGGCTCCTCTGTCCCGGGAAAAACAAAACAAAAATGATGTTCAACTTGAAGCACCTATGACTATCTCTAGAAGGAAAATGGGAGCGAGGTGATCAAGGAAGATGCGATTCTTTGCATCAAATCGGTATCTTCAGCGGAAGAAGAGTTGTCTAAACCGCAACCTACCGAATGCAAAGATGCGGAAGAGACATCCGAAAAAAGATGACAGGGAAAAGCCTCGGAAAAGCAATGAAGGGATTGTTTAATGCGCAAGACCGGTCGAAATGGGGGCGAGGGAGGCGACGAAAATAAATGGAAGCCTTTGAGGAAGACGCAGTGGAGTCATTTCGAGTTTTGATCTTCAGGGAATGAGAAGTGCTTTGTCTAAGCCAGAATTGTTGATCATTTTCGAGTGCAAATTAAACAACCGAAGAAAGATGATATAGGGTGCAATTAGAGAGTTGTTACTTAAACCCATTTTTAGGCGGAAAGTTAGTTATGTAACTAACTTTCATTCTAGCTAAATTCCATTAGCTTATTCCGTTATTAAACCCTCTATAAATACCATATTCTAGCCGTAATTGAAGAATATGAATATTAATAATCTCAATTCAAAGCATTTCCATTCTTCTTCTCTCTATTCTCTCTCTAGAAATCTCTCTCTACTTATATTGGTTGTATGTTGAATTCTCGAAGCTTCCTCTCTATTCTCCATTAAAAGGTAGCTTCACCATTCTACATCATTGGTATCGAGCAATTTCACTCCTGAACTCAACCAATTTATCCTGTTTTTGCTCGGATTTTCATCAATTTCACTAATTAAGGTAATCCGTGAAACGTAAAGCACTTACGGTAGCTTAATTGAAGTCATTGATGGAGTCTCGCTTATTAGAGTTTGGAGAAAGGATGGCAGCGCAATCTACTCAAATGGAGGAGATGCTTGAACTTTTAAGGAATCGTGATAAAGAAGCAAGGAGGAAATGCTATCAGAACGCGAAGATTCGGCTTTGAATTTTTACGCTAATCGAGGAGGTAAAACTCTAGGTTTCGTACCTAAATTTGAATTTCATGTGTTTGATGAATCTAATCCTCGAATTTGGATTAAGAAATGCATGAAATACTTCACGCTATGCAAGATTTTAGATAATCAGAAAGTAGATCTTGCTAGTTTGTACTTGATTGGTAAGGTTGAATCATGGTTTAATAGTTATATATCTGTGAGGAAACAGGTGGATTGGGAAGATTTTGTGGTGGATTTGTGTTCAAGGTTTAAAGAAGAGATAAGTAGTAATGTTGTGGAGGAATTCAATAAGTTGAATCAAGTTGGAACAATTGATGAGTATTTAGATACATTTGAGAGCTTGAAAGGCTTGATGCTGCAAAGGAATCCTCTCTTGCCTGAGCAATATTTCTTAGACAGTTTTATAGGAGGATTGAAGCCTAACCTAAAGCATTTTGTGAGAGCTTTTAAACCCGACACTCTCATTGCTGCCTTGTAGAGTATGCCGACTTCAAAATGCTCCTATTCAAGCTAAGCTCAACCTCTTGAACCACAAAATACTAGCCTAAAAAATTTGCTAACCATAAACCTCGTCTTCTACCCGGCCCTACTACAAACACCAAACCTCTGCTTCCAACTCCTTTTTCCAACCAAAATGCCAACCTAACTCCACAAGACCTTATAGACCAACTAGGTATCTTACTCCAGCAGAAAGAGCAGATAAGCAAGCCAAATGTATATGCTATTTTTGTGATGCACCTTATGAGAAAGGCCACAAATGTAAGGTACAACAGACTCAATTATTTACCATAGAGATTCCAGGCCTTGATGATGAAGAGTATGGTCTAGAAGGAGTAGAGGATACTATAGAAATGTTTCAAAAAGAGTCTTATATCTCTATAAGTGCTCTGTTTGGTAATATTGGTTATAATACCATGAGGGTGACTGGTTATGTTGTTAAAAAGCCACTTCACATCTTGATAGACTCAGGCAGCACTCACAACTTCTTGGATGTGTCTCTTGCCATAAAATTGGGTTGTAAAATCACCACTATGCACTGCTCGATCCGTGTCGCGTAGCCGATGGCAACACACTTTCTTGTCGATCCATCTGCAAGGGGTTCAAATGGAGGCTCCGAATACTCTCTTTGTCCACGATGCTATGCTTATATCCCTTGGTGATTGTGATATGGTTCTTGGAGTGCAATGGCTTCAGTCTTTGGGAACAGTCCAGTGGAATTTTCAGAATCTCAGGATGGAATTTACTTACAATGGAGCTCATCATGTGTTAAGGGGAATTTCTTCTAACAAGGTTACTAGAGTTAAGGGTTCCCTTTGTTCGAAACCGGTGAATTCCAAGGCTAATCTTTGTGCGGCTATGTCTTTTACGGTGGCCAATACATCGTTCCCTTGAGGATGAGTTATTTTATGCACCTACATATTTGTCTCATACTGTTGAACCACCTGCTACACCTGAGTTGCTTGGTCTATTGGACAAGTATAAACCTCTTTTTGAAGAACCTACTACTCTTCCTCCTAGCAGACCCTTGTTTGATAATAAAATTCCATTATTACCTAGATCACAACCTGTCAATATTAGGCCATATAGGTATCCTCTTAAACAAAAGGATGTCATAGAAAAAGTGGTTCAAGAGATGCTTACTCAGGGCATTATACAAGATAGCTCTAGTCCCTTTGCAAGCCCTGTAGTATTGGTAGGGAAGAAAGATGAGTCCTGGAGGTTATGTGTAGACTATAGGGAGCTTAATAGGAAAACTGTTAAGGACAAATTTCCTATCTCAGTAGTGGAGGAGCTCATTGATGAGTTAGCAGGTTCTTTGGTGTCCAGTAAGTTAGACTTGAGAGCAGGTTATCATCAGTTAATGATGCATGTGGAGGATATTCAAAACAGCTTTTAAAACTCACTCTGGTAATTTTGAGTTTTTAGTCATGCCTTTTGGCTTGACAAATGCACCTGCCTCCTTTCAATCTTGGATGAATTGTGTGTTTAAGCCACTTCTAAGGAAGTGTGTCTTAGTATTTATTGATGATATTCTAGTATACAACCCTAGTTTATCAGTTCATTGGCAACATTTGGATGCAATGTTTCAATTAATGCAACAACATCACTTGTTTGCTAAACCTAGCAAGTGTGCTTTTGCCACACCTAAAGTGGAGTACTTGGGTCACTTCATCTCAGCTCAAGGAGTTTCAACTGACCCATCAAAAATTGCAGCAGTAAAAGCATGGCCAGTTCCTACAACAGTCAAGGAACTGAGAAGTTTCCTTGGTTTGTATGGATACTATAGGAAGTTTGTCAGGAATTATGCCATCATCGAGCGGCAATGACTCGGTTACTTAAGAATGGAGAGTTTTTTGTGTGGTTCGAATCGGCTTAGGTGGCTTTTGAAGCTTTGAAGACGGCTCTTGTCCACAACACCTGTTTGGGGGTTCTCGATTTTCTAGAACTTTTATCTTGGAGGCGATGCTTCTAATGAGGGAATTGGAGTTATGCTTATGCGGGATAACCACCCTTTGGCTTTCATTAGCGAGCTTTGGGACCTAAATGGCAAAAAAAATTACGTATATGAGAAAGAATTGCTTGCCATTGTATTTATATTCGGAAGTGGGAGCAATATCTCACTTGGTCAAAAGTTTATCATTCACACGACCAAAAAGAGCCTTAAATGGCTTTTTACAACCAGAAGATTAGTACCCCAATTCAACAATTTTGGCTATCAAAATTAATGGGATTTGACTATGAGATTCACTACAAATATGGCAAAGAAAATGTAGTAGCTGATGCTTTGTCCAGAGTTCCAGGTTCTAAGATTTTGTGCTTAGCTTTTTCTACCATTCAATGTAACCTTCCTTCTTTGATTCTTGAGAGCTACCACTTAGACCTGTTCTACTTGAGTTGCTTCATGCTTTGCAAACTCAGCAACCAGTGGCTAACAAGTATACTTTATAGGAAGGCTTAATTAGAAAGCATGGCAAGATAGTGGTGGGCCCTAGTGAGCAACTTAGGTCCCTTTGTTGTCCTGGATGCACTCTTCTGTGAGGGAGGTCACTGCGCGGAGATGCTACCACCAGAAGGCTTAAAGCATTTTTTACACTGAAGGGGCTTCACAAGGATGTCAGCTCTTTTGTGAGAAATTGTGTGACATGTCAAGCTAGTAAATATGATACTTCAGCTTACCCAAGACTTCTCCAGCCTCTTCTTATCCCTCATGAGGTGTGGTCTGAAGTTTCTATGGACTTTGTGCGGCCTTCCTAAGTCTCGGGGTAAAGAAGTGATCTTTGTTGTGGTGGATAGGCCGAGCAAATATGCTCATTTCTTTGCTCATCACCATCCCTACACTTGTTGATGATGTAGCTTAGGTGTACTTATTTTTAAGCTTTATGGATGGTCCAAGACCATTGTAAGTGATAGAGATGCTCATTCCTCAAGAACTCTGACAAGCTTTGTTCACTTTGTAGGGCACTCAACTGTTGCTTTCCTCAGCTTATCACCCTCAGACTGATGGCCAGACTGAGGTTTTGAACAGGTGTTTGGAGGCTTACTTGAGGTGTATGTGTGGTGAGCACCCTAAAGAATGGTCTCTTTGGCTTTCCTTAGTTGAATGGTGGTATAATACCACCTATCATACTGCAACACAATTGACACCTTATGAAGTGGTGCACAATCAACCTGCTCATGTTTACCTTCCTTACCTTCCTGGGGAGTCATCTAATGAGGTTGTAGATAGAACTATGCAGAGGAGAAATACTATGATAACTACCTTAAAACCTGATAGTTAAAGGTCAGCATAGGATGAAAGTATTGGTTGATAAAAGGAGATCTGAAAGAACATTTGCTATTGGAGACTGGGTTTGGTTGAAACTACAGCCCTATAGATAGTCATATATTCAAGATAGGTTGAATAAAAAACTATCTCACAAGTATTTTGGCCCTTTCATGGTGGAAGATATTGTGGGAGTTGTAGCTTATAAACTCACATTTCCCCCTTATGTGAAGATTCACAATGTCTTCCATGTTTCTCGGTTGAAGCTTTTTAGAGGTCCATTGCCTTCCTCGCTCCTCGCCTTCCTTCTTGGCTTCATGGCAATGCTTTGCTGATCAGGTCATTCGGCCTCAGGCTATTCTTGACGAAGAGTGGTGAAGAGACAGCGTTGCTGAAGTTCGGTACTTGTTACAATGGATGGACCAACTTTGTTAGTGAGGCTACTTGGGTTTTTGCAACCGCTTTTGAAGCTCAATTTCTGAGTTTCCTGTTTAGACTTGAGGTCAAGTCTTTGTAAAAGGGAGGAGGTATGATATAGGGTGCAATTAGAGAGTTGTTACTTAAACCCATTTTTAGGCGAGAAAGTTAGTTATGTAACCAACTTTAATTCTAGCTAAATTCTGTTAGCATATTCTGTTATTAGACCCTCTATAAATACCATATTCTAGCCGTGTAATTGAAGAATATGAATATTAATAATCTCAATTCAAACCATTTCCATTCTTCTTCTCTAGCTATTCTCTCTCTAGAAATTTCTCTCTACTTATATTGGTTGAATGTTGAATTCTCGAAGCTTTATTTCTATTCTCCATTAAAGGATAGCTTCCTACATTCTACATCAAAAGATGGCCGAGGAAGGCCACAAAAGCATATAGAAGGAACTAAGGAAGATAAACCAGCTTCATTGGAATTGTGTATGGAGTCGCAAGAAGGGTTGTGCAGATCGGCAATCGGTCGGTGTCCTCTGCGGTTGTCGAAAACGAATGATCTTGGAAGACCACAAAAGCATATAGAAGGAACTAAAGATGATAAACCGACTTCATTGGAATTGTGCATGGAGTTAGCAAGGTCTATATCAACAATCGGTCTACAGATGCCCAAAAAAATTGGCCGAGGAAAACCACGAAAGCATATATAAGGAAATAAGGAAGATAAACCAGCTTCATTGGAATTGTGTATGGAGTCGCAAGGGTTGTTGGTATCGGCGGTTAGTCGGTGTCTTCTACAACGTTCCAAAAAGAGTGGCCGAGGAAGACCACAAAGGATATAGAAGGAATTATGATTGTAAAGAAACCGAAAATCTTCGAGGGCAAGCAACTCGACCACAACAGTTACTAAAGAATACTTCCTTTGTTTTTTAGTTACAACAATTTCCATTTATAGGTGTTTTTATTTAGATGCAACATTTCCTTTCTTGGTAAAGGTTTGGGGGGTAATTTGACCATTTTATCCTCACTTTACCTACCCCACATGCAAAAAGTATGGGTAATTAGGTCAAATATTACTCTATTATCTCCTCTTTTCTTAATATTTGTGTAAAAATTATTTGTTGCAACTAAAAAAACAGAGGTAGTATTATTTTTTAGTGTTGCTTCATGAAAGCAATCAAGCCTTGAATCAACTATTACTTGTGTAATTCTTTGGCATTCTTAGTTTGTATGCTTCTTTGGTTGTTGCTTCTTAGCCGCCCGCGGCTTTCTTTATGATTATAAGCTCTTTGTTTATTCCTTAGGGTAACATATGGTATTTCCTTCAACCCTTCCTAGAAGGCGGAGAGAGAATACGATACCGATGCCTATGTTCCCTTTGGATAGTTGTGATTGATGTGTGTAACATCTCAAACAAACCAAAAATGCGAAAAGATGGTCGAGGAGGCCGACAAAATAAGTAGATGCGATGCAACCACGGAAGATGCAATTGTTTGTTCAAATTTGCATAAAGATTCTTTTTATTAGTTAGTTTATCTGTTCTCCTCAACATATCATATGTTAAATGTTTTCAGAAATAGATAAGAGTGAAGGAATATGTCCATAGACATCCCGGTAATTACTAAATATTTATAGGAATAATATTATAAAGATAATAAAGTTAATTATTTTAGTAATCGTATTTTCTTGCTAGAGGATAAATATGATTAATAGACAATATTAATTGGGCCTATAACTAAAATAATTAATCCAATGAGGTCACACATTGTAGCACAAGTTGGACAAAGCAATCCAAATCCATTTAGGATTAGGGTTAGGCTTCAATCTAAGGGAATAGGAGGAGAATTAGTTCTCCTAACTAGCCTATGACTATTCATTATATATAGGATATAATATTAGGGTTTAAGTGATCAATTCATTAAGCAATTTCTTTTCACAAGAGAGAGAAAGTGAAACCCTAAACTATTCCCCTATAAACCGGCGCCTATACCATCAAAAGCAAGAGAATTTATTCTCTTCCGTTCTAGCAAACGTTGGTGTTCAACTGGTGCTCGTGGACTGATTAGAGGAGCAACACTTGGGGCTCTCGGATCTTTAAAGCTTGCATACAAAAGGGAAATCACGCTACAAAGGTTTTACATCTAATCCCTATTGAATGATTCATGTGTTTGATTATGTTTGCGATCCTATGATAGATGTTAGGAAATTATTTCCCGAAAATTCCGCTATATGCATCTATATGTTCCTACAATGGTATCAAATTTTCCTAATTCATAATATTCATATGATCATGTTATTATATGCAAAGTTATTATTTTTATTCAATTAAGGGAGGATTTATTTATGGCTTGACTTTTGCATAATTGATATTTGATATTAATTTATTTATTTGTGATTTATAAATAATTTTATAAAGGTCCGAATTTTTTTATATTAAGGAGGAAATAAATTGGTTAATTCACTCCAAAATTTTCGGATTTTTTTATAAATAAATTTATTAGATTTAAAATTATTTAGTGTTTAATTTGATTAATCATTGAAATAATTTGTTAACAATTAAAAGATTTGATTTTTTATTTGTTAAATAAATCTAATGTTTGTCACCCACATAGATCTAGAATAATATGATGGCTAAAAATAATTTGATTATTTTTCCCACTAATTTTCGGATTTTTATCATATTATTTGTGAATTTTAGTTAAATTTTATGTTTAATTTGATTATTCATAAATTTTAAGGATAACAATTAAAATAATTGATTTTATTAGTTATGATAATTCCGTAGATCACCCTAAAAATTATTTTCAAATTTTTCAGATTTCAATTGTTATTTCTTGAATTTTTCGTATATAATTTGATTTTTGCCCTAATTTTGATTTTTTGTTAGATTTAATGTTTAATATAGATTAAGCATTGAAAATATAATCTTAACAAATCTAAAATTTTGTTTGATTTTGTTAAGTGATTCAAAATTTTTTTGTCATAATTTTCGGATTATTAAAACCTAATCAAATCCGAAATCATTAAATAATTTATTTGTTAAAGATTAAATGAAAATTTTGTAAATTGTTACAATATTCAAAGAATTTGCCCACCATGGCTGGGTGACCCCACCTGCATCGGTGGAGCCACGGTGGAGGTGGCATTTGGTCGGGCGTCAATAAAGCGAGACACTGGCGACGCTAATGGCACCACGTGTGCGGTGCGCTTTCGCGTGCGCGGCACGTGCCAGCTTGGGTGTCGGGAGTTGGCGGGTTTTACCACCGGCGGCGTCGGCGGATGGTCGGCGAGGCTTAGGGTGATGCGTCGCGGCGTGGCTGGCCGGCGGTTTGATTTCGATGCATTGGGGCAACCCATCCATTGAGCAACGACACCGGTTGAAAGGTTGTTGGTGCCTGGGTTGTCGTGCGTGTGGTGGCTGGTTAAACCCGGCGTGGATGCATTGGAGAAGGGGTTTGGTACCGGCGCCTTGGCCTCCGGTCGAAACCTCTAATTTAATAATTAAAAAAAATTGTTTTTAGGAAAATCGGATTTTCCAAAGTTGAGCATAAATCCAAAAAGTTTCCTATTTTGCAAATTTGTGAATAATAATGATTATTGTCATATTTAAATAAGTAATTGAATTAAAATAATAAAGTTTCCTAAATAATTTAAAACTTAAATTTGTTAAGTTTTGTAACTATTATGGAAAGTTTTATTTGCTTATTAATTGTTAATAAGTAAATAATTTGTGTTTATTTTATGTTGATATTTTAAATGCGTGGATGTTTAATGTAATATGTATGATATTATATTTTGCATGTTATGACTAGTATGGCCCAAATTAGGATAGTAAATACGATGCGAATCGTTAAATTTGAATGTAAATTAAATACGATATGCGAATCGTTTGTATTTTTTAACTTTAAATGTTCGTTATTTATTTAATTCAAATTATGAGTAATCAAGCATGAGGATCCAAAGAGTTTCAAGGATGGTGATCCATGGAGATTCAAAGGAAGATTCATGAAGATTAGTTTTTCCTAAGTTTAGGGGACATACTAGATCATTTTAATTATTGCTTTTATTAGTTTCTTGCATTTATTATGTTTAAATGTTTGCTTCTAAGTTTGTTTGTTGTTAATTGATTCATGTGTTCACTATTAATTGACCATATTAGTAAACTTAGGTCCCCAAAAAGTAATAGTGAGTTTTAATTATTTTTCCAAACAACACCTATAAAGCCTTAGATCATGAGTAATAGGTCCTGCCAAAGCGGGTGTTGCTTATAATTTCGGGGATAGTAGGGTAGGTTTTTGAAACTTGCATGTTAATGTTTGGTTTAACTCAATAAAATCATCAAAAGATAAAGTTTTTGGGTTTTGAAGCTAAGAGATAGGAGTAAACAAGGAGTTGTTAACTTGTCTACCAAGAATTATAATTAGTTATAATTAGTAAAGTGTTTACTTACCTCAACTACTATACATTGAAGGAAGAGCCAAAGTCTATTTGATTGTAGTGGGAGGGAATCTCGGCTATTTCTTTATTCAATAGGGGACTTTCATTTTGAATAAACGGTAGTAGTTAATTAAAATTTGTTTAATTGCTTTCTTTTTTGTATAAACATTGATTGAATTCTTGCTTTATTATTTGTTGTAGTAATCATGTCTAGTAACAACAACAGCAACAATTCTACTTGTAATTTGCGCTCCGTCCTTTGAAGGACGAATTGAATGTTGAGACGTTTCATTACAAGTGAAAAGGATATGAGAATCGTTCTCGGGCGAAAAGTTAAACAACTTTCACATGCACGGAGAGGAAGCAACGTGCAAGAGATGCAAGAAATGCTAACTCGGACCGAGCGAAACATCCCTAACAAACCTAGAAAAAACATAAGGATGTTCTTATGGTTAGTAAGGGCAATCGCTCAATAGAATTGGGATTGCTATTAAGGACGAAAGGAAACAAGTTGCCAAGTCAAAAGCTTTTGAAAAGCAAAAGACTACACCAAAACCAAAAGTTGTTGATGGGCACCTTATTATTACACTTGTAACAAGGTTGGTCATTGGAAGAGTAGTTGCCCCAAGTATGCGAAGGATCAAAGAAAGGAGTTTCTAGTTCGAGATATGTATGTTATAGAGTTAAATTAGCAACTTCTGCTTCTTGGGTATTTGATACCGCTTGTGGTTCGCACATTATACGCGGTATGCGAGGCCTCGAAAGAGGTAGAACATTAGGAAAGGGAGAAGTAGATCTTCGCATTGGCAATGGAGCACGAGTTGCTACATTGGCGATGGGAAGTATATAGTCTACTTTTACCTTCGGGATTAGTTTTAGAACTTAATAATTGTTATTATGTTCACCTTTATCACAAAAGAACATTATTTCGATCCTTGTTTTGGATTCGAAAGGTTTTCATTTACCATAAAAAACAATTGTTGTTCGCGTATTTGAATGATATGTTCTATGTCTCCGCTAAGTTATCAAATGGTTTATATGTGCTAGACTTAGAAACCCACATCTATAACATAGGCAAGAGAAAAACATAAAGCAAATGATTGAAACCCTACATACCTATGGCATTGTCGATTAGGCCACATAAGCTCAAAGCGTATTGAGAAGCTTCATAAAGATGGAATTCTCAAATCATTTGATTCCGAATCATTTGATACTTGTGAGTTTTGCTTGATGGGGAAAATGACAAAGTCTCCTTTCACGATTTCAAGTGAAAGGGACGATGACCTTTTAGACCTCGCCCATACGGATGTGTGCGGACTATGAGTACGTTGGGTAGGGGAGGGTACAGTTACTTCATTACTTTTTAGGATGATGTGAGCCGATTTGGATTTGTTTACCTCATGCGGCATAAGTCGGAATACTTTTGAAAAATTTAAGGAATTCCGAATAAAGTACAAAACCCCGACTTGGGAAGAAAATTAAGGCATTGCGATCCGATCGTAGTGGTGAATATTTATCTCCAGAGTTTTTTGATCATTTGAAAGATTGTAGCATCGTTTCACAATGGACTCCGCCAGGGAACACCACAGTTAAATGGCGTTTCGAAAGAAGAATCGAACTCTACTTGATATGGTTCGATCCATGATGAGTCTTCTTGATCTTCCTATTCATTACGGGGATTTGCGCTTGAAACAACGACATTCACACTCAATAGGGCACCATCTAAAGCGATGGAAAATACACATATGAAATGTGGATTGGAAATGTTCCAAAATTGTCTTTTCTAAGGATATGGGGTTGTGAAGCCTATGTAAAACGTTTACTCTCGATAAGCTTTCAACGAAGTCCGATAAATGTCTGTTTGTGGGTTACCCAAAAGAGACTAAGGGATACTACTTCTCTGACCCAAAGTGAAAACAAAGTGTTTGTTGCTCGTAATGGTGGGTCTTTACGGAAAAGGGGTTTATTTCTAGAAAAACCAGTGGGAGAAATGTATATCTCGAGATGAGCGACAAATGGATGAGGTTAACACCTCATCGAGGCGGTCGGGCATGAAAATGCTTAGGAGGCGGTGCATTCGATTCACGTACCTCCCTACCGTCCCACTTGGAGATACTCCATGCGAAGGGTCACTCGACCTAATGAGGTAGAAACTTCTTCTGTTGTTCCCTAACGTAGGTCTAGTAGGACCATCTATTCCGAATCGAAGAGATATATTGATTTCCTTTTGACTAAAAGTTATGAAATAACGATTTTAGAGAAGAACCTACTAGCTACAAAGATGTTTTGGATAGTCAGAGACTCCGAAAGATGGCTTGAAGCCATGAAATCGAAATTGATTCCATGTCGAAAATCAAGTATGAGACTTGGTTGATTTGCACGATGGGGTAAATCCCATTGGATGCGGAAATGGATTTTCAAGTTGAAAAGCAGAACGAGGATGGAAACATTAGTGTTTCCAAAGCAAGGTTAGTGTGAGTTTCGAAGCAAATTCATGGTATTGGCTATGATGAAACCTTCTCACTAGTAGCCATGCTTGAAGTCCATTAGGATAATCCTTGCGATTCTTTGCCTTTCATGACTATGGAATAGGGCAAATGGATGTCAAAATCGCTTTCTTGAATAGGTTCACGAAAGAGGATATGTACATGACACAACCTCGAGGTTTTGAAGATCGGGAAAATCCGGGAGGGTATGCAAGCTTAAGAAGTCCATTTATGGACTAAAGCGAGCATCAGGGAGTTGGAACCTCATATTTGATGAGGCATTTGAAATTTGGCTTTCTCAAAATGAAGAGGAATCTTGTGTATACAAGAAGTTAAGTGGGAGTAGTATTACTTTTACGGTCTTGTATGTGGATGACATACTTCTCATAGGAAATGATAAATCCATGCTTGAGTCGATCGAGGAATGGCTTAAAAATTGTTTCTCGCATGAAAAATCTAGGAGAGGCGAGTAAAAAGTGGGAATAAAGATCTATAGAGATAGATCGAAAAGGGACGATTGGATTTAGTCGGAGACTTATATTGATAAGGTTCTTGCAAGGTTCAAATTTGGAAAACTCCAAAGGAGATTTCATTCCCATACGGCATGGCATGACACTTAGCGAGACTCGGTGTCCTTGAAGTCCTGATGAGGTCAAGCGTATGAGTAATGTTCCATATGCTTACGCAGTAGTTACCATTATGTATGCCGTGATTTTCACTCGGCACAGAATGTTGCATATGCTTTGAGTATATGCGCGGATCCCGATCGGAAATCCGGGAGATGCGCACTAGATTGCGGCCGAAAAACATCCTTAAGTACTTGGGAAGGACTAAGGATAATTTTTTCGTTTATAGTGGAGATGATGAGTTGGTTGTTCTTTTGGATACAATGCCGCCGAGAAACTTCGAAGTGACAAAGATGATTTCCGATCTTAATCAAGCACTAGTACTGAGAATCATTGATTTGCGTTGGACTGGAACCACCATTTCGTCGGACATCGATCAGGCGCCCTACAGTCTCGACGCAAATTTGGGAGATACGATCTGCGTCGGATAAGGACACGGCCGAATTTTTGTGCTATTCTGCGTCGCACCCACGGCTTAGTGCGCGTAAATAGCCCGCATCGAGATATTGTGCGCGGGGGCCATATTGCGTCGGATAGTAGATATTGTGCGACGTAAATGCTCCTTTTTTTTATCAAATGGCCCACCCTCATGACAAGAGGCAAATGGTCCCAATGGCGGAAAATCAATCATGATGTGAGTCGGTTTGAAGCTCCATGCGACATAAATTAGTTAATTTTTATTAAAAAAAATAAATTCACACAAAAATTCTCAAATCGAGATCGCCAAAAAATAGTATTAACCCATATCAACCAATAAAATGCAAACAAGCAACTATCGAATTCTATAAACCGGATAGACAAAAAAATAAAATGGAAAGCCATTTCAACGGTATCATCAATTTGTCACCACATAATTAGAAAACATATCCAAAATGAAAAAAATCCTCCAAGTTCGAGATCAAAAACAAAATATAAACACTAGCAATTTCGTAAAATGAAAACCCCAAAAATTAAACCGGTAGAAGAAAAAGAAAACCCAACAATGTAATACAAATGTAATACAAATGATTTTCAGGAGTTCGTCCATGATTTTCCGGGACCCACTTTTCTTCTTCGTCACGGCAAGCCAGGCAGAAACAGCGACCGATCGTCTCCTTCTCTTAGATCACCGGAATCGACATAAAATCTTCCAAGTAAATCAAAACACACGATGATCGAGCTGGCGAAATACACAAATAAATTCGAATATTTCCCAAAACATTAAAGCCAAAACCAATAATGCACTAACAAAAAAAAAAAAGGAAAAAAACAAACAAACGGGAAGTCGAGGAATCAAGGGCCAGAAACCGCCTCCATGATTAAGAGGATCGAGAAGAAGCTCACAGGATCGGGTTTGGGGTGGCTATCTTCTTAGCCATACGAGCGTAGAGCGAGAGGGAGAAGAGAGAGAGACTTGCCGGTTCGGAGAATCCGGTGGCGCGGTGGTCTACAAGGAAGAGAGAGGCGGGCGATGAGGAGGGAAGCGGTGAGAGGCACGCCTTTAGGTGAGTCTTTGCGGCACAGCGGCAGCTGCGGTGGTGCAGTCAGGACTCGCCGGTGGTCGGCCCCCGGCGGTCGAGTGGCGAGATGGGTTTGTTTTGGGTTTACCGAAGAACGAAGGGGAAAGTAAGTGAGGAGATCCCCAGCCATCTTAGGTTAGAGAGAGAAGTGAGTGAAATCTAGGGCGAGAGAGAGAGACGAGTGAGAAGTTGAGTAGGGGTGAATGAGTGATGAGCGTATGTTTGGAGGGAGTGGGAAGCTTATATAATAAGGGCGATTTCGTCACACGTTTAGATACATCCGATGCAAATCTTGTGTTGGTGATTTGCGTCGGACTCTAAAGCCTGTCCGGAGCCATGAAATATAAACATCTACGTCGCACATTGGATCCATCCAGCGCAAATAGTTTGCATCCAAAAACCCTCTAGCTTTAATCATCTGCGTCGCACATTTGTAAATGACCAGACGCAAATGGTATTCGCGTCGCACTCTTGGAGCACGTCCCAGACGCACATGATTGGTTATTTGCGTCGGATCATTGTTAACATCCGGCGCAAATCGTACATTTCTGAACATTTGCGTGGATCTTTCTTATCTCCTTGAAATAGCGCAAATTATCATTTTCTACTAGTGTGGTTTCATATTTTGTCACAATGGAGGAGTTGTGGTGGAAGAGCTCTAAGTAGAGAAATGTGTCGCGGATTACACGACGGAGTGAGCAAGAGTATATTGCGGCTAATGCAACAAAAGGAATTTGTTTGGATCAAAAAGTTCATTAGTGAGCTTGGTGTAGTTCCTAGCATTGAGAATGGCATTGAGTTGTATTGTGACAACAATGGTGCCATTACTCGGTCTAAGGAACCGGATCGCATCGAAGGTCTAAACATGTGCTCGGAAATTCCATCTTATTCGAGAGATGGTTGGAAGAGAGGATGTGAAAGTAAGCAAGGTTCATACTAAGGATAATATAGCATATCCTCTGACTAAACCGCTTGCTCAGCCTAAGCATGAGTGTCATACTAGGTCTATGGGGCTTAAGCATATGAGGAGAATGACTTTGGGTTGTTTACTTCATGTTTACAATTATAAAGACATTTATTATGCTTTGAATGTTTATCAATAAAAAATCGTTTCTTATTTAATTGTTTGGTTTAGTATTAAATAAAATGTCCAAATAATTTGTGTTTTCAAATAGAGATTATCGAAAGCGTTTTGATAACGGAACCACATAAAGTGATTGAAATCACAATTTATTTAAAGTCCCTAGTCTAAATCACTAAATTGGACATAAGTGATTTATTTAAAAGACTAGTATATAATTAATTGATAGCGCTTGATTCCATGGGCTATGGAGACATAGAGATGTCTAATTGATTATATGGATGTATACTTGATACATTGAGACTTGACCTTATTAGATTCTAAAATTAGAATCGAACTACTATATTTAGTGGATTCCTTGGGCAAGTATGTCGTAATAACCACAAATATAATTAGGCTCATTCTTTTGGGTGTGGGATGAAAATTCATTTCGATTCGATTCGGTTGAACAAATTCAATTGATTCGTTCGGTTCGAGGTTATTGATTCGGTTGATTAGTTTCCTCTCACGGTTTGCATTAAGTTCGGTCCGATTCGATTCGGTTCGATTCGGGTTTATTCGATTCGGTTCAATTCAATTCAATTTAGGTTTATTCGGTTCGGTTCAATTCCGGGTTTATTCGGTTGATTCATTTTCGGTTCGGTTCGATTCCGACAAATTCGGTCAAAACAGACGCCTTGGTTGCCTTGTATGTGTTAAACGCCGCGCGTAAAAAGGAGGTTATAGGCGGTGATCGGGTGGGCGAAGAATGAGTCGGAGTTATGGTCATGCAGAGTGGATAAGTCCTCTATTAAATAGGAATGGTGTACGGGCCTCTTGATGAGCGAAGCTAGAAAATGCATGGCCATGTGGAATAGGATTAAAGAGTTAATCCCGCTTATCCGTGGTTCGAACTCGACGATCCAAGGAACATAAATTTGAGAATAACATTGTGTTATCAAATTTGGCATTAAGTGACTTAAGGAATTTAACATTGCGCTCTTGTCTTCGGACAAGTATGAGGAATGAAATTAAGGAATATGGCTTGATATCAACCGATTACTAAATATAAATAAGGAATAATATTATGAAGATAATAAAGTTAATTATTTTAGTAATCGTATTTTCTTGCTAGAGAATAAATATGATTAATAGGAAAATATTGATTGGGCCTATAACTAAAATAATTAATCTATGAGTCACGCATTGTAGTTTCTTTTCTGAAGAGAGAGAAAGTGAAACCTAAACTATTCCCTCTAGCGAGTTGCCTATACCATCAAAAGCAAGAAATTTGTTAGCTTCGTTCTATGCAAACGTTGGTGTTCAAGTGGGTGTGCGTGGAGGCGATTAGAGGAAGGACACTAGAGGCTCTCGGATCTTAAAGCTTGCATACAAAAGGAAATCACGCTACAAGGTTTTACATCTAATCCCTGTTGAATGATTCATGTGTTTGATTATGTTAGCGATCACTATGATAGATGTTAGGAAATTGTTTACAGTTACTATATACATCTATATGTTCCTACAAAGAGGTGAAAGTGTATGGAGAAACTTATACAAATACACCAAGTTGAAAAGTTATGCGAGAAGTACTTAAAAGCTAAAAAGTACGTTAAAACAAAACGGTTTTATTCTAAGCTGCTTCCATAGAATGAGAACATAAGCGTACGAGAATAAGTATGATTTAAATGAATTCATTTTTCTCAGCAATTATTTAACTTTGGGAGAGTTTTGTGTGGACCGCTACTTGACACAACAATATCAGTTAAGGCATAAAGTGGTTGCACACACTCATAGAGTCAAAGCAGCAGAAATTTGAGAGTAAGGATAGCTGGTTAGTTAGAGGCTGCATAGATTCCAGAGTCTTGGGATGGGTCTCAAAATCCTCGCCTGGCCAATTACAGCGCAGGCACCAAATAAAAAAAAAAGTCACAGCCTCACTCACAAGCTGAAGGAGGGATAACAAAGATTGATCTCGCGTCTCCCTTGTGCTGTTGTGCAAGAATACTCACGCTATAATGCCTCCATAGCAAATGCATTTGGGCTTATTAGCTTGGATGAGTTAAGTTTGTTTTTAATTAGAGTAGATGACATGAAGTTATGCTTGCAAAGAAAAAAGAAAAACATAACAGCCCAAACTACCGAAAAAAAACAGGGGTCAAGTAATTCAGTCTGCCAAACTTGGATAGGAATTACCCTGGCAAGGAGTTCAGGTAGAGGAAAAATGCCTGTTTATGTACAAAAAAATAACAGGAGAGGAAAAAAGCAAGACCGATCCAATATGAGGCAATCAAGTTGTTCTTCAATTCGATGCTCATAAGAAAACAATAATCTGTTGAAACTTTGTTACAGAGTTATGGCTCCATGTCTGGCTTGCATCCACATGTGCAATGGTCAAGATCATTATTCAGTTTCTACAAACAAAAACATATGTGTAATTTTAGAACATGGGAAGTTATACTAGTAATTGTACAAGGGAAAAAGGTTCAAAATACTACTCATATACTAGTATTACAATCGTCTTTTTTTTTTTCTAACATCAAAACCGATCTCGCATACTCAAGATTATGTTTTTCTCATTCCTATTTTCAACTCATTTGGATTTTTTTGTCCTCTATTTTTTGCTCATTTGGTTCCTTTACAAATGAGCAATAAATAAAAATTGACCTTGTATGTATGGTAAGCTCTGAGTATCTAATAATATAAGTTGCACGTTCAAATATTATTTGTTTTGAAAATCTAGATAATGGAAATTACATAAAGTAGTTTTCGAAATAAATATGAAGACTTTGAGTTTCACTAGTATTAAGTTTATTACATATGCAACTAATTTCACGACTTTAAATGTCCTAAAACCATAAATTGAAAAGCATCATTTTGGAACGTTTGGCCCTTTAAAAAGCTTTTTAGCGGAGTTTTGGATCTAACTAATCCTACCTGAGTGGACTAAATATTATGTTCCTATCCCCAAAAAAAAATTCTACTCATTTTTTACCTCAATATGACCTTGAAGTCCTTTGATGTGCTGCACTGCTAAGTCTAACATGTCCGAATAGCTTGTTTGCTGCACAAAGAAGCCATAAGTTAGTGCAACGACAACGGCAACCAGCGCTAACCCCGAAGTGATTTGAGGTCGGTAGCATGAATCGTCAGTGAGCGAAGCAGTCACCAAAGGAGATGGCGTCGTCAAGAGGTGATAAAAAGGTTTTTTTTTTTTTTTTTTTAAAGCGAGGTTTACGCCGAGTTTTAAAGAGGTTTTCAATAAAAGGTTTTATCCGAAGCGAGTGAGAAAAAGCAAATAAATCGCGAAATCATGCACGCCATCACATGGATCTTGCCCCCCTCCTCAGTCTATCGGCGTCGTGCTCCCGTCGATCCCGAGTAACCTCATATAGTTTCGATTAGGCCATAGAGTCGTCTTGGGTCTTCACTTCCCCTTACAACTTGGTTGCTCCTCCAGTCTTCAATTAACCTTCCGTAGGTGCGTCCCGAAATCTGTTTTTCACATGACCAAGCCGGCAATCTTGGCAGGTGCTCACTAATCTTTTCTTCCAATGGATGCGACTCTGACTTTTTCAAGGATCGGCTTCGTTTCTTGATCGGTGCTTTCGTTGTGTGGCCACACATGTGCCATAACATACGCATCTCGCCCGTTCATCTTATGGACGTGGCATTGTTCACCGCCCAGACATTCGGTGCAGTATAACAAGCGGGCCTAATTGCCGTACGGTAGAACTTTCCCTTCAAGCTTTGGGGGAATGCGGAATCAGAAAGGAATCCGGTGGCGCTTTTCCACTTGCTTGACCAACCAGCGTTAATTCTATGAGCCACGTCTCCCATCCAGGTTCTCCAGTCCTTTTGGAGAATGGATCTGGATGTAACGAAGCGTTCGATGCTTGAACCACTTTGCTATCCAAAGTGACCGCCCTCGCCTCATTTGCCTAAGCCCCACGAACTTGCACTCCACGTATGCCTTCAGTCTCTTGCCAGCTCGATCTAAAACCACTAGGAGCATCTGATGTATGTCTCCTGATTCAACTTTCTCTCAATGCCTTCCTTTGTTTCTCAAATCGAAACAGATAATAAATCCATGGCTTATCATACACCGTGGTATATCGTGTTGAATTGACCTCGATTGGTTAACGTCCATGACTAGGGGCGAAGAGAAGGGGCTAAGTGCGGAACCTTGATGCACTCCGTCGTAATAGGAAGCTCTAGTCCTCCCAACCGTAGTCCACACTGCTCGTAGTTGCCCCCTCGTACATATCCTTGATGATATCTATATATTTTTGTGGAGACACCTTTCCTTGCAGCGCCCTCCGAAGTATTTCTCTTGGTACTCTCATCATATGCCTTCTCGAATCAATGAAAACCATATGTAGATCCTTCTTCTATCCACGGTAATGTCTTCCAAATTGTTTGTGTCTTAAGAGGTGGATGGCCTCTGGTGATCTTCCGAGGCATAAATCCAAATTGGTTCTCCGATGTCTTCACATGTTTCCTAAGTCTTTGCTCGATCCACCCTTGCCCGAGTTTCATCGTATGGTACACATTAGTTTGATTCCTCGGTAGTTGGTACAATCTTGTACATCGCCTTTGTTCTTATGCAAAGGGATCAGAAAGTACTCTTCCTCCCATTCTAATGGCATTTTTGTTGTGTCTCCAATCATGTTGAAGAATGTTGTCGGCCGTTCGACACCTCTCCCCCTAAACACCTCCAAACTTCGATAGGTATGCCATCGGCCAGTAACTTTCTTGATCCGATCTTTTTAATCTTTGTAACGACTTCTCACTTTTGAATCCTCCTCGTAAACTCTCGATTTAACATACTTGGCGGGATGTGTACATCCCCGTGTCTTGTGCTTTATCACGGTTGAGCGAGGTATCGAGTACGGCCTCACCTATCCTTTATCTCTTCGTCCTCCTGGCACTCTTTGGTCCACGCCCCTTGGCACATTTTACCTTTCTTATGTCTCTTGTCTTCTTGTCCCTCATACGCGCGATTCTATAAATGTCTTTTTCATCTACACATCGTATCAATCTTGCATAAAGCTCTTTGTTTACTGTGTCTTTAGCTTCGTCTTGCCTTCTTGGCTTCTTTTCTCGCCTCTTTGTACTTCTCATAGTTCGCATCGGCTGTACCTTTATCTTTTCCCAGTTTTATAACTTTCTCGTTTGTTTTTTTATCGCTTGTCTCACCTCCTCGTTCCACCCAGATGTGTCCTTACTTGATGGGTACGGTTCAGCTAGATTCTCGAGGGCCTCTTTGGCCACTTCCTTTATACGAGTTCTATCTTTGTCCCAATCGAATCTACATCAATTTAGTATTGCAAACCCCGAAACTCTTTATTAGCCATCTTAGCTAGAAGTTCTCTTTGTGCTCCCCTTGGAGCTTCCACCACTGATTCGCGGCTCCACGTTGGGTTTAGACTTTCTTAAAAGACTCCTACCCTAGGAAATCAAGCCGACTGTCTATGTTGGGTGGTCGTGCTCTCACCCCGGTATCACCTTTGCGAGTTTGTATAACTCTTCCGGTAACCATTCCTTACTAAAAGAGAGTCAATGCGACTCGCGTTACTTCCCACTCTATCGTCTGAAGGTGAGATTCTCTTTTCTCAAACCAAGTGTTCATAATACTAAGACCATGAGCTAATGCGGGAAATCGAGATATCACTTCCGGCTTCATTCATATCCCAGCACCCAAAACCTCCATGAATGCTCTCGTTGACTCGACTAGTGCCGAAATGTCGGTTAAGATCCCCACCGAGTGATCAATTTTTCATTAATAGGCACTCGTTGCCCGACCTCCTCCAAATCCTCCCAAAATTGTTGTTTAATAAATGCTTCGAATCCTGCTTGCGGGGCGCATGTGCGCTTATGATAGTCACCGCATTACTCCCTAATGCTAGTTGATACTCATAATGCGGTCACTCTTCCTCAGAAACTTCACCACATGATCGATATATTCATATCAATAATGATGCCTACTAATTCCTACACTTATCCTTTCGAGATACAAAAGCTTATAACCCCACGGGCTAGTTCTCTTGCTTTTCCACAACCCACTTAGTCTGCTGAAGGCACGTTATGTGAATCTTTCGTCTCCTCATGACCTCCCTTGCTCATGAATCTTCGAGTCAGAGCGATGTTCCATGTTCCAAAGCGCCCCCTGCTACCCTGCCACTACCACTGACGGGTTCGCTTTGCCCACTTTTGAGTCAAGATCACGGGAACCGTTGCATGTTGACACCACCCCAGGGTGGCGCCCAGGGATGGCGTTCGCTTCGAGAGACGTGACCTAGCAACCCTTGCATGCTTATCACTACACAGGGTCCATGAAGTGCGGCGCGTGGTGAGTGAGGGAGCGCCCCACGTTTTTCATTTGTCGATTCATGTCATGATATGGGGACCATGTTTTTATCTTGGCAGCCCCAAACCTACCGCAACTCTCCTCCTTTATCAGGGCTTGAGACCGGCGGTGAATGTCACACGAACCTCACTGAGGCGGAGTTAGAAACCATAAGTTAGTACTAAGATTAAATCATTATTAAGTATTTATCAAAAATAACAGAATCACATGCAATGAGTCAGGCATGGAAATAGAATTATTACATAGTATATGTGGGGACAAGCTCTTACCTTTAATTTCCCACTTATTCTAGTTCTTCTTTCCTGTAATACAGTATAGCAAATTTAAATAACGAACTTTATAATGATAGTAAATAATTAAATATAAAGTCTGATTAATATGCAGAATGAAAATTTGAATAGATAATAGCCAAAAAAAAAAAAAAAACAAAGCAACTAGCTAGTTATGGCTATTATAATAGTACGAAG
>CANSZD010004347.1:145000-190715 GCA_947648045.1 Beta corolliflora | reverse complement strand
ACATCAAATCTCACAACATACTACAATCCTTAATTTCTTAGCAGAAACAATTAAATAGCTCATATAGTCATATCTTAGTTGGATAGCTCTACTTGACCTATCAATGTTTCCTTCACATTTTAGTAAGAGCAGTATGTGTTCGTGTGAAGGAGGTTCGTATGTGATCCTTATTTACACGACATCTCCGTCTCATGCTGCGACTCTTACAAAATGTCACTAAATAGCATACACAACACATCACATCACATCACATCACATCATCTTAACAATAACATGATTTATCCAGAATTATGTACCATTTTACAACCATACTACATCATTTTTTGTATGTCCTTTTTTTAGGGATAGGTGTCTTTTTTTGTAAATTTCGATGTCATTTTCAAAGCATTTATATAAGGTGTTTATGTCGTTTTATAGGTTAGACTCGAAATTGAAGAAGATAATGTCATTGCAGCATGCATGGCTTATTCAGAACCATTGGATTTCAATAGATTTAACGCTCCATAATGCTCCTCATCCTTATAGAATTGAGGAAGATACAAGTATTTAGGAAAATGTTATTGATGACATAAAAATGATCATAACTCTCATATCTAAAATGATCTAACAACGGGGAAGTGGTTCACACTTATTTTCCCATATGTAATCGATGATTGTGTCAAGACTCAAGAGAAGCATATAAAACTTTTACGGTTTTTTCACCATATACCCCTGACAAATTTTTTTTTGCACCATATACCCTCGTAAGTTTCCAAATTCACCATATACCCCCGACGTTTTAAAAAATACATCCACTTACCCTTATGACTAACGGAAGGCTAACGCCGTTAGTCATTAACCCCTAATTCTCCCTCTAACCCTAATTAACTAACCTAAACCTAAGTCAAACCCTAACCCTAACCCCTAATTTAACACCCTAACCCTAACCCTTACTCTTACCACCCCTCCCCCACTGGCCCACCACCCAGCAGGCCCACCTCCCCACTAGCCCACCACCCAGCCCCCCCTCCCCACGGCCCACCACCCGGCCGCCCCACCACCCAACATCCCCACCACCCAGCCCCCCACCAACTGCCACACCACCCAGTAGCCCCCTATCACCCGGCGGCCCTCTCCCCACTTGCCCCACCACCAAGCCCCCCCTCCCCTTCCCCACCACCCCGAAGCCCCCCCTCCCCACGCAGCCCCACCTCCCTCCCCCCCCCAACGCACCCCCTCCCCACTCCCCGAAACCCCTCCCCCTCCCCTTCCCCTGCCGACGCGCAACTCTCCTCCCTTCGAATTTAGAATTTTTTTTGAGTTCGGAGTGCGATTGGTGAGGCGCAACCCACCTCTCCCGGTCGGCCCACCGTGAACTCATCTCGGGGCAATTAGGAAGGTCGAGTCCACCGCCCTGCATATAATTTGGTGACTTTGGTGACTACGGGCCGCGAACCGGGAATTTGGTGACTGCGGGCCGCAACTGGAGGGGGAGTGGTTGCGCGTCGCCAGGGGATGGGGAGGGGGACTTCGGGGAGTGGGGAGGGGATTGGGGGGGTGGTGGGGAGGGGAGGTGGGGCCGCGTGGGGAGGGGGCTTCGGGGTGGTGGGGAAGGGGATGGGACTGGCTGGGTGGTGGGGCAGTGGGGAGGGGGTTGCTGGGTGGTGGGGATCTTTGGGTGGTGGGGCGACCGGGTGGTGGGCCGAGTGGGGAGGTGGGGCTACTGGGTGGTGGGCCGGTGGGGAGGTGGGCTGTTTGGATGGTGGGCTAGTGGGGGGAGGGGTAGTAAGGGTAAGGGTAAGGGTTAGGGTTAGTCTATTAGATTGGTAGGGTTAGGGTTAAGGTTAGGGTTAGGTAGGTTGAGGTAGATTTAGGTTAGTTAATTAGGATTAGAGGGGGGATTAGGGGTTAATGACTAACGGAGTTTAACGCCGTTAGTCATTAAGGGTAATTGGATGTATTTTTTCAAAAGTGAGGGTATATGGTGAATTTCAAAAGTGGAAAGGGTATATGGTGCAAAAAAAAATTTGTCAGGGGTATATGGTGAAAAAACCGAAACTTTTATTACTTCATGTAATTCACCCTAACACTTTCATTGGCACCAAACGATGTACAAAACATGGAGACAGATAAATAGAAAGAAAAAAGTGAACTCATGTGATAAAACGAATGCAATTTACAAACCTATAAGGTAACAATACAATTGTAACGTTATTGTGATACGTTTATTTTTAGCAAGTGTTAAGTTCATTGAAATGGAGAGAGGTGGAGTTGGAATTCTAAAACCTCCTTCCACCACAGCCTCCCTCCCTTTGGCAATTGAAATATACAGCAGCAACAGGCAAGCCAAGATTGTAGAGTTCAACAAAGTCTCTTGTAACGAAATTTTGGCGCCGCTCTGGAGCATTTACAGTTTGCCTTCCCAATTGCCGAAACAATGCAAATACAAATCGATGTATCCCCGTTGAGGGTCGTGGGTTTTCATAGTAAACAATCTCTTCTCCTATATAATGTATGTAAGAGATGTCATATTATGAGAGTAGTAAGAGTTAAAATACTTGATCATGGCTAAAAAAAAACACCATTTCTAATAATCATTAATTAATAAAACAAACTCTTATATGCCACATGTCACCTTATTAGTGATGTACAACGTATAAAAAATGGTCATCGACAAGTATAGATGGGTTATTAATAATATGGGTCTATTATGTTCGCCTTATTTTCAGTCCTTATCAGAAAATATAAGTTCAGATAAGGTATAATAAGGACTAATAAGGTCTAATATAAGTTCAGTTCAGCAAAAATAAGGTATGACACTCTTACGAAATAAGGTCAAATAAGTTAATATAAGTTTAGATAAGGTCTAATAAAGACTAATTAGCTCTAATAAGTCAAATAAGCAAAAATAAGTTGAATATGAGATTATGCATAACTCATAAGCACTACTAACATTATAGAGATTATTGTTATGATTACATAAATGGGGTTATTCATGACATTGTATCTAGGGCTAGCAATCAGGTCGGATTGGGTCGGGTTCATCTTTGTGTCGTTAACAAATGGATCAAAATTCTCTTAACTCAAACCTATCTCATTTAATAAACAGATTGAATAACACAATCCTGATCCGACCTATTTATTAAACGGGTTACCCATATAACCCGTTTAACCAATTTGATCATAATTATATTATATTGAAAAATAATTATTTTCTTAAAAAGCTAAATGATCAAGTTCACTATGCAAAATATGCATGTTTAGAGTTTCTTAGAATAATTATGACTTATTTTAGCGATATTTTACTTTTTTTAAAGCCAAATTTTAGATTTATCATTTTTTTTTTGAGAATTATCTATATGTATAAGTTAATAAGGTCAAAAGCATGTCATTTTCGGGTCGAAAATGTCAACCTGAACCTAACCCATTCAATTAAATGGGTTAATCGTGTCAATCCATTTATTTAATTGGGTAAAAAATCCCAACTCTAATCCATTTATTTTGGATAGGTTTGAATTGGGTTGTCCGATTGGTTCAACTTTTGCCTCTCCGAAGGCCCTAATTCAATCATTTGAGCATAAGATCCGTTGCACGGAGAATGGATGCTTAAAACAAATTGGTATTTAGCGTTGAAGTTTTGGCACAATAAATAAGAATCTTGGGCCTTGGGGTCTTGGGGAGACATGCCAAAAGTTACTTTCCTAGTAATAGACGTCGGTAATTTCAGTAGGGCCCGGTAGACTTTTCACAAAAGAAATTTCATTTGGGGACAATTCATGGTACACGGATGCACCATATATTCATATTCTTGCAAGGGAAACATCAAAAGGTGAGAAATCAAAAGTGCATGCAATCTACTGTCAAAAAAAAAAAATAGTGCATGCAATCTATAGAAATAAAATGCAAGAATGATACTGATCTTCCAAAGCCACTGTATCTAAAACTACAACAGGATTGAACATCATCCAACAGTTTTTTCAAAGAACTTGTACAAGGGAGGGGGAGGTGAAGTAGTGAACTAGGAGTATTAACTTGAATGTTAAACATCGCCCTAAAACTTCTTAAAATCGCTCTGGTCCCACCAAACATTTCCAACTTTACTCTTCTTTTTTTTTCTTTTCACTTCCCAAACCACCACCTCCTGCCACCACCACCCCGATTGCCACCACCTCCAGCCCACCGCCACCTCCACCACCCATTCAAAATGTTTTTGGGGACACGGGGGAACGTCTGGCCTGGACGTTCCCCCGTGTCCCCAAAATAATTTCGAATTTTTTACGAGGTGGGTGGTGGAGGAGGTGGCGAGTGGCAGGGGGAGGTAGGTGGTGGCGGGTAGTGGCAAGTGGTGGCGGGGGTGGTGGGTGGTGGAAAAAAGAGAATGAGTAAAATAGTAAATTAAAAGTGATCTCGAGGAGATTTTAAGAAATTTTGAGGCGATGTTTAACAATCTCTTTTTAAAACCCCTAAAAAAGTATTAATCGTCTAAAGTTAAGGAAGCTCACCAAATGATACACTTGTGGTCCCGGGAATATCAGTCACCAACCTTTTATCCAAACAAAAGAAAAATTAAATCAACAATGCCCCCAATTAGCAAAGTAAACAACTACCTCATGTAGCCAATAAACTATGTACATAAATAAAATTGGGATACTGAATTCCTAATCTGTATTGAATTTTAAGGTTATGAATTTGACTTTTATTAAATTGACATAAGGTTAATTTTATAGTAATATATATATATATATATATATATATATATATATATATATATATATATATATATATATATATATATATATATATATATATATATATATATATATATATATATATATATATATATATAGAATAATTTGAAGAAAAATTTAAAGAACAAGATGTAGTGGGGCCGGGCATGGAAGTTTTTATCCAACTTGTTATTTTGCTCATGTTTATTCAAGGGGAATGAGAAACGATGTTGAGATCTATATTGGAAAAAGGACCTTCAATTAACATAAATTTGATATGTGGGGGCACATATTTGGAAAAGAAATTTGAATTGAGCACAAATGACTAACATGTCTTTAATGCGAAGAAAAATGAGATGAGTGTTTGTAAGGGTACGTATGTGAGTAGTTTTGTTACCCATTCACTAGCTGAACCATTAGAAATTGTTAAGAATTTTATAATCTTCTTTCTTTATCATTAGTTCTCAATTCTTATTTCATCTGCGAGTTTGATGTTTTTCCTGTCTTGACATGAGGAATTTGACATTCTCAAGTCACAACCTTCCTAAGTAATTTTAGGGTGACAATACATAATAAGAGAGATGTTAACTAGAATCTACCCTATCTGGCTATCTTACCATACATAATAATATAAGACAACCAACTCACCGTATACCTATCTTATCCTTCATTAAACTATTGTTTGAATATTTTAGTATCTTTTTATATACGCATGTCTTATCTGAGACAAATATTATGACAGGCCAGGAGGAAAAGATGAGGAATTACTCCATGAAGTATGAACTTTCTCAAAGTGAACAGACATTTTGCACACTGAGGTGAAAGAGAGATAAAGTATTAAAATAATTGATGATCCAAAATTTTGGATCAATTATTGGCTTTGCTCTAATAAAAATCCGAGGAAGTATAATAATGCCATCTTAAAATATGTTGATTGTTGTTACTGGCAAAAGTACCTCAGTACCTCAGTAATGGGTTCATGATAGCTGAGGAGATATGATAAAGAAAAGGGATATTATCTCAGATAACCCTGACATATAGGCCTTTTTCCCAAATAACCCTGACAAATTTTTTTTTCTCAGATAACCCTAAACTTGTATTTTGTCATTAAACTTGACGGAATTGTTAACGGCGTTAACTATTTTCAAACAACCCAACTTACTGCCTTTTTTTAAAAAAAAAAAAACCAAACTCATCACTTTCTCTCTTTTGTTCTTCATCTCTTCTCAAACATTCATCAATGGTTTCCACCACCTCTGAAACCACCACCCTCCAACCGGAACTCACGCTTCTCACCCACCACCCCTGAACCAGCGACCCACCACCCCTTGAACTCGTGCACAACCAGCACACCCAACCACCCAGAAAATAAATCAATGAAATCAAACTTGTAAATTAAGACCCAGTAAAAAAATCAGCAGAATAAATAAAAAAAATAAAAAACTGGGGGAGAGGCAACACGTCGGAAATTAGATGAGAAGCAGCAGCAGCAACCGCGCGGAGGCGAGAGAAGATCAAGGAACAGGAGGACGATAGCCGCAAGAAGAGAGAAAGAACAGCAGTAGCAGCGTCGGCGTTCGGTGGTGACAGCAGCATCAACGCCGGCGACGGCAACACACCGAGGTCCGAAGAGAGAGAAACGGTGCAGGTGTTGCACGCACCAACAACAAAATCGAGACGAATCGAGGAGGGAGAGTTCGAGCACCAGCGCCGTCGAGAGGAAAGGAAGGAGTAGAGCAACGGTGACAACAAGGGAGGGGGAAAGCTCCAGCGACCTGAGGAACGCCGGTGAAGGCAGCGCAAGTGAGAGAGATCAGAAACCGAGGGGTTTCACGGGGAAGGAGAGAAGAATGGTTCCATTATTTCGATTGCACTAAACTTACCCAGAAATTAAATCAATAAAATCAGGGCACTCAACCAACACAAAGGAGAGAGGAAATGAAGAGGAGAGAAAAGGTAGTGGACTCCATTGATGAGTGCTTGAGAAGGGTGAGAATTGAAGAACATGAGAGAGAAATAGATGAGTTTTTTTTTTTTTTAAAAAGCTCTAATTATTTTTGTTTTGAAACCATGTTAACGGCGTCTGACATTCTGTTAGGTTTAATGACAAAAATCAAGTTCAGGGTTATCGGAGACAGGCCTGCCAAAGTCGGGGTTATATTGGAAAAAGGCCTATAAGTCAGGGTTATCTGAGATAATATCCCTAAAGAAAAAGGTATAATTGTAGATGTTATTCCCTTGTATAACAAGGAGTCCAATGTAACATGTTCAATAATTTGGCGACTCATCTTTAATTTTGCGGCCCGATCCCTTGCTTTGAGAACCATGCAGACGCAGTAATATATCAATATGTATTCTACAGTTCATAGTCAGTACACAGCCATGAGATATTAAGATGATAAAGAGAAGTTGATTAAATTGATAAGCTTAAATACTGATAATTACGCAGTGCATGTTATCTTAATCTTCAAGTAAATTCGAATATAAAGTTTTCATGCTCGGTCCAGAATAACTATATACTTCATATGTATCAATATCATGAATGACGACTAATACCATTTTCATTGCCACAAAGCAGAAACCTCAAATATAAAGTATATATATGCTCTTATGCTTGCAAGTTGCAACATCTAATAGATTAACATGAATTAATATGCATCTCTTGTTAATTGTAAGAAATGAACATGATGGTTTTCAATAGCAACTAATAGGCGCACAATGAAATTAAATTAAAGCTAGCATGCATAGTCATATCCGTCAAGCAAATTAAATTATGTACCAATAAAATTATAAAAATTCATATTTTAAATTACAAACAATAATCATTTTACCGATATAACAATAAATAAATATGGTCAAGTTGTTGAATTTTGTATGCAAATTATAAGTCAAATTGTGTAAACTGATACTTTGTTTTATTTAATTGCAATACTTTGACTTTTGACACTATTCATTTACTAATTTGAGGAAATATTTTTGACTAGTAATGGAAAACCTAATGTATGTGTTTTTTAATATTAAATTTTAATTAAAAATATTGATAGTCAAAGTTGTGCGTTGCCAAACATATAAGTTAAAATCTTGCATTGAAAACAATCCGAGGAAGTATTTGATTGAAATAGTAATTAAAATTATTTTTTTCAGAAAATAAAACCCCGTATTTTTTTTGTTAATACGGAGCTAATAGTGCATTTATCTCATATAGACATGTGACAAGTTTAGATGCATCCCAAAGCGCCTCCCTCAAGATACCCTCTAGGTGAGAAATAGAATCGATCGAGCCATCCAGGGTCACTCCCCTAGCAGATGGGATATGCTCCCAACTAATTAACCACTCCATAATTTTCAAATATAATGCCCGCATATAATAAGAACTAATAGTACTATTATTGTATAAAAAACAAACATAAGAGGTGGAGAAAGCTACTTATAAGGGATCATAAATGTTACCAATTTAATATGCTCTATTTTTTAATTTGAATTCATATGCCTCGAAGATAAATTATTAGTTTCTAAATTTTTGGTTGAAATAAACATAAATAGAGTGTACTCATAAAAGAATTCTATAGATATAAATGAGATCAACCTCAATTATATTGTATTCATAGATCTACTTACCGAAGGCAAGTACTCTCTCTGTGCGGGTTACTTGGGTTAGGAGCATCTGGATCTACCATTACCTATGAATTAATTAGTAATATATTGCATTAACATATGAATTGAATTTTTAATTAACAAATATATTAAAGAAGGAAGACATACTAACACAAAAATTAATTAATGAGTCGTACAACTACATACTATATAGAAGTTTCTTTTTATGGATACCAAATACTAGAAGTATACTCTTCTACAGTCTACTCCAATGCGGGACATCTCGGTTCAACATATCATATCTGAAATCCGATCTCTGACGGGCCAATATAATTGGTGCCACATTATTAAGGTCCATCGGGATGAGATCGCCCCAGCTCATGATTTGGCTAAGCTTTGCCGTTTATCTGCTTTTCCTTTTATGTATTTTTAATTAGTTTTGTCTCCTTTTGTACGTTTTCGCGTTGTAAAAAAAAAAGAAAAATAATACTAAAATCTTTAATGGATCGGACTTACCAAGGTATAGCAAGTCCTAAGGTCATCACCTCCAACTTCGACCCTAGGTTGGTTAACAACCTGTGATGGCCTAAAATCTCCTCCATTGTTAACATTTCTATTGTTAAAGCTGACTTTGAGAGTGACGGATCTTTCGAATGGCTCTAAAACATCCCCAATAACTCCACCTAATACTAGGGGATCTCTTGGCGCATTTGCTGATGTTCTAGGCATTATAAGAATACCTAGCTAGCTAAAACAACTTAATAATATCCTAATCTTTATAAGATAAGCTAGCTAGCTAGCTAGGACGAAGCTTCAGGAATACTCCACTATTTAAGAAGTTGCGCACCAAAACAGGTGATCCCAATGAACGCTTATATACAGTTTCTGTTACATACACGTACCATCAATTAGCAAATCATATGTTGGTACTTTTCAGCATAACTTCTAACAATTTGCAAGATCATATCAAAAATACCAAGGTCCACCTACTTTCATAAATTATAAAGTAATCTAGTGGACCAATGTTAGATTCTTCTTAGAAGAATTTAGGTCGGCTCAGAAACTTAGCTAAACACTCTACATACAAATTTGAAAAGGTAAACTTTATTTACTACTTCGATCCATTTATAATCTTTCAGGAATTATTGCATTTGTGAACATAAATTAACTTCTTTTTCTTCTTGCTAACCTTTTCTTTTCTTCTTTTTGATGGATTGGAAGGGGAAGGAGTTGAATGAATGCTATACAATGGTTGCACCGTATCACCATATCAGTGGGCCAACTCGAAAAGAGAAAATGATTTTATTCTTCATTGGTTGAAATATAAGGGATTACTTGCTCTAAACAATACTTCTTTTGTCCGAAATAAGTATTGTTTTAGGATGTTTTTTAGTAAAAATATAGTGTCTACTACATTTCTTTTGCATCTTTTTTTTCCCAACTTAGCCACATGATTAAACTACATAAGGTATAATAAGAGAGGAATAATAGACTTAACAAATCAGTATCATAACATGTCGTAACTATAGCTAACCACAAGCCGAACTGAACTTCAACAAGGCTCGACTCTATCTTTATTTTATTTTAGAAACTCAAGTTTAAACCAATTCCAAATTACAGAAGTTAGCTCAAACTTGGTTTAATGAAATATTTTGAATTCGAGACCAAGATTTAATTTAGCTTGGTGCGATACAAAAATGTTCAATCAATACTTGCTTGTTATGTGAGAATGCAGTTGAAGATCATAACCACCTGTTTTTTCAGTGTGACTACAGCAAGCAATGCATAACCAAGGTCAAAAACTGGCTTGGTTTGAGGGCCATGACTTGCAACTTACCACGGCTTGTTGGCTGGGTTCAAAGAAGATACAGGGGTGGTAAATTCAGGAAGCAGGTAGTAGTGGCTAGCATTGTAGCTATTGTATATAAAATCTAGGAGGAGAGAAATAATGCCCTATGTAATTACATTATACACACTATAGAGAAAGTTGTAAAGGAGATTCAATATAGTGTCAAATGTAGAGTTAAGTCTAGGCTTCCTAGACGTATGCTGGATGAAGATGTCCAGTGGTTGTATAGTCTGTAGAGGTTGCTGGGTGTATAGGTGGTTGGTTGTGGCTGCTGTTGCAGCTCTTGGTTGTTCTTATTTTTGAGCTCAATAATATTACTTACTTACCAAAAAAAAAAATGTTCAATCAATAAACATGAATAATAAATGACGTATACCAATTTTTATTAATATTGAAATATTTCTCAAGTTCGTAAACCCACTAGCCAAAGTGAACTAATAGTTTGGCTCATTTGAAACTCAAACTATGATATTGAGTTCAAACTCGACTTGTTATAAAGTACAACAAAAAATAAGTGAAGTCGATTCAAATCAGTTGTTGAGTTCATAATTGCGTTATGAGTTTATTAGACAAAAGTTGTGTTTGTGATGGTTGTTATTACTACTCACAATAATTGTTATATACTAGTTGGCATTCGTCAGGTAATATTGTCAAAAACTGCTTTTGAAACAATTAGTGTTGTACTTAACAAAAATGAATTTTATTTCACCTTTGAAAACTACCCCAAAGACTACATCTAACTCAGACTACAAACACTAAGTTAACCAATAACACCATTTTTCATAATCAATAAAGTTTTAACTTGACCAAACCTTTCAAAACTAACCGAACTAATATTGTTGAACACGTCGTAGGTCAACTCTAATAGTCTCAACGTGAGCTCAAAAAGGAGAGAGTTGGAGAGGGGCTCCTTATTTAAGCAATAAGCAAACTCCCATAGGAGAGGATTCTTTCCGACAATGTGGAGCAGTCCTCTATACGATTTTTGGGTTTCCTCCATACTTTATTGAGACCCACATTTGGTTTCAATTTTGAGGAAGTTGTGTGTACCAATTAAGAAAATATGGATAGAGAATCGATTTAATTATGTAGTCCAAAAAATATACTTTTGAGATCAAACTACTTTATCAATCATAAGAAAAATAGCAGTATCTTCTTTTTTAACAGATGAAAAATTCAAATCCAATTAGTATCGTTCATTTAAAACATAAAATCCATTAAATGGGACTCGTGTCGAATTGACAATTTTATTTCGACCATAAATATCATCAGCATGATGCATGAACAATTTGAACACCAAGAAAGAAAGGGAAAAGAAAATTATACTCAGAGTTTATTCTCTTTGCCTGATGATAGACTTCAGAATAATTGAAGGCATTGGTGAATCTAGTTGCCAGTTTTCAACGGGTTCTACATGTATAAGCATATCATACAGAAAACATGACTTTGTACAGTCTTGTCGAAGCCCCCAAATTGGCAAACTGTAAATTCGGGGGAGTTTAAAGGTACTCTATCCTAACTTTGTCATAAAATTTAAATCAATGCTATCTTAAGAAATCATGTAGAAGCATATTAAAAGCGATATCATTATTATAGAGTAATTAATACGTTTATTGAGAATTTAGATCTCTTAAGGGATGATTGTAAGTGTCGTATGTCTTTTATTTAGTGGAATCATCCTTCTCCTATTCCTTTAGAAAAAATACCTTTATGTCTATGTATAGAATAAACAAAGAAGTACGTGCTACGTCTCTTTATGGATAGAGAATCGATTTAATTATGTATTCCAAAAAATATACCTTTGAGATCAAACTACTTTATCAATCATAAGAAAAATAGCAGTATCTTCTTTTTCAATAGATGAAAAATTCAAATCCAATCAGGGTCGTTCATTTAAAGCATAAAATCCATTAAATGGGACTCGTGTCGAAGTGACAATATTATTTTGAGCATAAATTTCATCAGCATGATGCATGAACAATTTGAACACCAGGAAAGAAAGGGAAAAGAATATTATACTCAGAATTTATTCTCTTTGCCTGATGATGATAGACTTTAGAATAATTGAAGGCATTGGTGAATCTAGTTGCCAGTTTTCAACGGGTTCTACATGTATAAGCATATCATATAGAAAACATGACTTTGTACAGTCTTGTCGAAGCCCCCAAATGGGTAAACTGTAAACTTTGGGGAGTTTAAAGGTACTCTATCCTAACTGTGTCATAAATTTTAAAATTAATGCTATCTTAAGAAATCATGTAGAAGCATATTAAAAGCGATATCATTATTATAGAGGTAATTAATACTTTTATTGAGAATTTAAATCTCTTAAGGGATAATTGTAAGTGCCGTATGTGTTTTATTTAGTGGAATCATCCTTCTCATGTTCCTTTAGAAAAAATACCCTTACGGCTGTATATAGAATAAACAAAGAAGTACGTGCTACGTCTCTTAATTAACAACTTGACATCCTTAGTAAAAAAAAAACCATCACTTTTTTGTTAAAGGGTGATCATTCTTAGTTATCTCAATTAAAATGTACGTATTTCACTCAAGATAATTGTCGATCTGCTCATTTGATGTTAAGAGATATATAACTTTGTTATATGTGCATTTCTGATTGCAATATATGAAACCTTATCTTTATGAGATACATAAATATACCTCCCAAATTACAAGTCATGATATATTCATTCATAGGCAAAATCCAATCGTACATATGATGTATATATTCAACGAAAAACCATGTCAGATTTCAAGATATTATAGTATCTAAAGGTAAATTGTTTAGTAAACTCATGGGATGCAAACTAGAATCATAATTGACCAATCAAAAGCGTCTTAGGGTCTTAGAGTGATGTAAAGAGGCCTTTGGAGGTAAAATTTCGGTTAGATTATAACGATGTTCAACAACGGCAATGTTCAATAATTGATGCATGATGATAGCTATCAAAAGCAGTGAAAGGGCAAATGCTTGAGTAGACCTGGGCATGGGCCGGGCTTGGGGAAATGGCGGGCCGGGTCATGTCGTGTCGGGCTTGAAATTTTTAGATTTTGTCCACGGTCCGGCCCAGGTCCATGGACCCGCGGGCCGGGCTCGTGCCTCCTGCGGACCTCGCCCGTGTTTTATGTTGTTTTTTTTTGCATTCTTGGCAGTTTTAGGCTAAAAAACAAAGGAAATGGGCGTTCGCCCCGCGGGCTGGCCCACGGGTCATATAGGCGGGTTCTTGCCGGTGCGGGCCTGAAATAAAATTTCTTGACCATGACAGGCCCACGTAGCGGACAACGGGTCGGGCCTCGAGCGGGCTCGTGCCGGGCCGGGCCAAAACCGTGACGAGGGCCCAGCAATATCCACTTGATGGTCTAGAGATTTTTCTATAGTTATTACTTATTATTACTATGGTTTGAAAAACATTATAACATGACATCAAAGAGGAATATTTTCAATAACATAAGAAAGATTGTTGACATAAACCACCAATATCTAACACATGGAATCTCTATAACTTAGGAAGACAAAAAAGGCACCTAAAAAAATACAAGCACGTAGGGGTGTACACCGGTCCATGACCGGACCGGAACCGACTGGACCGGTGGACCAGAATTCGGGTTTTTCTTGGACCGGGACCGGAATTTTTCTGGTCCGGTCCGGTTCTGGACCTCTTGGAACGGAATTTTTTTTTTCAAAAAAAAAATCTGTTTTATTTTATTTAACGGTTTTTTCACCATATACCCCTGACTAATTTTTTTTTTGCACCGTATACCCTCGCAAGTTTCCAAATTCACCATATACCCCTCACGTTTCAAAAAATACATCAACATGCCCTTATGATTAACGGTGTTAGACTTCCGTTAGTCATTAGGCCCTAATCCTCCCCTAACCCTAATTAACTAACCTAAATCAAACCCTAATTCTAACCCTAATCCTAATCTAATACACTAACTTGGGCCCTAACCCTAACCACTAACTTGGGCCCTAACCCTAACCACTAATTTGGGCCCTAACCCTAACCACCCCTTACCCCACCGCACCACCACCCCGTCACCACCACCACCCGTCCCCTTCCCCGCCGACCCCATCCCCTTTCCCCCGCCGACCCCCCCTCCCCTTCTCCCCGCCGACCCCCCTCCCCTTCCCCGTCACCACCACCACCCCCTCCCCTTAACCCGCCGACCCCCTCCCCCCTCCCCTTCCCTCGTCACCACCACCACCCCCTCTCCTTCCCCGCCGAACCCCTTTCCCCTCCCCGCCCTGCTGCGCGAACCCCCTCCCCCCCCTTCCCCTAGCTGCAATCAAACCCCCTCCCCTCCCCTTCCCCTCGCCGCGTGAACCACACTCCCCTCCCCTTCCCCTCGCTGCGCGAACCCCCCTCCCCCCCTTCCCCTCAGCCAAACCCCCCTCCCAACCACAAAGAACCCGGATGAGCGAAACAAAATCGAACCCCCCCTTCATGCGTTTTTTTTGTTCTTCTCCCACGAGTTTACGGGGGAGGGGAATTTGAGCTCGGGAGATGCGAGGGGGTGGGGGAGGGGTCATGGGGGAGTGGGGAGGGCTACTGGGATTGGGGAGGGCGGCGGAGCGGGGAGTGGGGAAGGGGGGGGGGGCCGCACGGGAGCGGGGAGGGGGGGCTTCGGGGTGGTGGGGATGGGGGTGGGCTTCGAGGGTGGTGGGGTAAGGGGAAGTGGGTGGGCTGGCTGGGGTAAGGGTGGAGGAGATGGGTGGGGTAAGGGGTGGAGGGGTGGTTAGGTGGTATTAGATTAGGGATTAGGGTTAGGGTTTGGCATAGGTTTAGGGTAGTTAATTAGGGTTAGAGGGGGGATTAGGGGTTAATGACTAACGGCGTTAGCCTTCCGTTAGTCATAAGGGCATGTTGATGTATTTTTTGAAACTTGAGGGGTATATGGTGAATTTGGAAACTTGCGAGGGTATACGGTGCAAAAAAAAATTAGTCAGGGGTATATGGTGAAAAAACCGTTTATTTAAATATATTTATAAATTATATACATTAAAAATTATTAATTTTAATAACAATAATCCTAAAAGAATAAATAGTAGATTTTTAAGTTTCTAACTTTTTACATTTTTTTTAACATATAAACTTTTTTTTTTCCTAAAATAATAGAAATTTCGGTCCAACCGGTCCGGACCGGAATTTTCCGGGTTTGAACCGGACCGGTGGACCGGAATCCTGATATTTGGCGGACCGGGGACCGGAATCTCCGGTCCGGTCCAAATTCCAGGCCGGTCCGGTCCAAATTTCGGTACGGATCGGTTTGTGCACACCCCTACAGGCTACAAGCGGGTGATTATACATATGCTATTATGCGAAGTTGCTAACTACAAAATAAAGAACGAATAACTGCTGCCCTAAATGAAAAGCATCGCTGCTAAGTGCAAACATACAAAAACCACAAAAGGAGAATTTGAAAGCCTGCCATGACATAAACTTGTCCCCAGAAGCAGAGCTTAAACATACACCAAATCCAATCTTCAAAATTTTCCATGTATCCTTCTAACCTTTTTTCACACGCTAAGGTCTCTTCAAATAAAGATGATGAAATAATGAAAAAAACTAGTACTCCACTAGAACCTCTTCATTCCTTTGTAAACAATTGATCCATGTTCATAACAAAAGAAATTGCTTCATACTACTTCACAATTAAAATTCTCACAGAGAGGAAGAAAGTAATTATTCTCAACAATAATATCTTTAGGATGCGAGTTGTGAAACAATGTGGAACCACAAATAACATAATCACTCACGAAGCAACTGCCTATAAGTATGAAGTCAAGGTTCTTGATTAATAGCTTCATCTCGTCCCCACCCCCAAAAAGACGAATGTTCATGACAATTTCATTGATACAGTTCCAACACAGAGCACTAACCTACTAATCTTCTGAGAAACTTCAGCCTTCCTAGTTCCTAATGATTTTAACCAAATTGACAAGTTATATGGCTTGTGAGAACAGTATCTGGATATATAGACAAAATGTACTTTGAAAACCTTATCAACTCTAAACTGTCCAGAAAGAAGCCAATGAGACTCATATAAGTAACAGAAATTCAGAGCGCTACTTCTCAGATTATTGGATCACAACTCAGACATGTTCAGCACAAAAGTAAGCACATTTTCACAAAGGATTTCCAATTTTTATTCCTCCCTAATTCCAGTCTGTACTCTGTTAAGATCCTCTAAGAAAAGATTAAACCAAATAGTTATCTTCATGTCAAAACCTTTGTGACTTCAGCCAAGCATAGGATAAGAACGTGATAAGATCAGTGTAACATAATTCCCTAATCTCCCCGCGATTGCTATCCAAAAAAATCGAATTATGGTCGATTTTCGCCTATTTTTGGCCCATATTGAGCGAATCGCGAACTCAAAAAACAAATTATACAGCGAATCATGTGTTGGGAAATAAACAACAAATATGCAAAATACCGGAAAGAAAAATATAGTACAGAAATGGCTAAAATGACACACAATACTTTTTACGTGGAAAACCTTCTTAAACTAGGGAAAAACCACGATCCCGATCTCCAGGGATGAAAAAAACTTCACTATAGTATTTGGGAATACAAAGGTAACTACTACAACTACAATATTAGACAATATGTGTTATGACAAAGTGCTACTTAGTACCCTTCACAATAGTAGTCCCACTTCTTAATCCTAACCACCTTCATACTAATATTGTGTTTAACTCTTACCACTTACTCCTCACTCTACTTGGGATAGTATGCACCTTCTACTTTCCAAGATGCACTTTCTGTGATTGTGCTCTCATACTCCTACATCGTCTCATGGTGGAGTCTCTAGCTAGCACAACACTCTCTTTCGGTATTGACACCCACCCTCACTTGGTGGTGTCCTCTCACACCCTCATGGTGTTGTGTTAAATGCTAACACACACACCCTTCACTTGGTGGCCTCACATCTTGCCACACGCTCACTCTAATTTCCCTCTTGGTATTTATAATACCAAGGCATACCAAGGAGTCTCCCTTGGCACTATTACAATATTACTACACGGCAAACATGCTGAAATCTTCCAAAGGGAGATGTCTTCAACCATCTCCACTAATTAATGCTCCATGCCCCAAAGTCATACTAGCTAGTAGCTAGCATTAATTAGTTCATTTGCTAAATGCCGCCATTTTTTTTCCTACTAACGCCATATATACATGTATAAATACGTATACATGTATATCACTATTGAGATACTCTCCCTCTCTCTCACTCTCCTACTCTCCCACTCTCTTCATTCTCCTAACTCCGGTGAGGCAAAGTTGGGCTCCGGTGAGGCGTAATTTTCTCCGGCGACAAAGTTGGGCTCCGGTGAGGCGCAATTACTGCGACGATAAAGTTGGGCCCTCTCTCCGGTGACACGTGGATGAAGGAAAAGACGGCATTTGTCCGGCCAACATAACTCCGGCAACACCTCGGCTAACAACGAACTCCGGCGCAAGGTTAGTGTACAAATTCTTAAAATATATGCAGGCGCCTATTTTAGGCGGTTCCACCACTGTGGGGGCGCCTAATTTAGGTGCTTCACCACAGGTTGGGCGCCTAAATTAGGCGCTTGCACCGCAGTTGGGCGTCTAATTTAAACGCCCCACCTGTGGTGCAAGCGCCTAATTTAGGCGCCCAACCTGTGGTGAAGACACCTAAATTAGACGCCCCACCAATGGTGAAGGCACCTAAATTAGGCGCCCCACCAATGGTGAAGGCACCTAAATTAGGCGCCTGACCATCTGATGAATCGCCTAATTTAGGCGCCTGACCAGCTTTTAACGGCGAAAAAAAAACTTACATTGTTTGCCATGAAGCCGGAGTTTATTTTTCTTCTTGGTCAATGCCGGTCAAAGTTGGTCAACGCCGGTAAACACTGTGGTCAACGCCGGAAATAATGAGAGAGAATGAAAGTGAATAAAGAAATTAAGATGGTGGGGTTGTGTGGAAATAAGAAACACATGTGAGTTTAAATAAACAAAGGGAAAGAGGAAAGAAATACAACCCATGTATTTTTGTACAAAAATACATGGCGTTAGTAAGAAAAAAAATAGCGGCATTTAGCAAAACCCTTAATTAGCCTTCTTTATTTTTGCTTGTTCTAACCGTGAGATGCTCCAAAGTCATGAAGAACTTTAATTTCCTTGAATTCTACTACCAAGTTCCAACTATTCAAGTAAATAGTGGTAACAATTAATTTGGTATTTGGGGAGACACCCCAACATCATGTTACACTGGATAAGATGTCGCTAGACAAAGATATATCAGGAGTAATATCTCCCTTGGCTCTCAACTTAAAAATATTAGGTAGTTGTTGATTAGCATCTCCATAGCAAAACAGATTACAGGTACTTTGGACTTTGGTGGCAGATAAGACAATACATGTCACCCTCTGATTATTCGATGAAAAGGAGGCTAGTACATGACTTAAATCTTCAACTAATTCCCCTTATAAGAGATATATCATACCTAATAAAGTGATTCCAGAGAGTGGTTAATAGTATATACTTTCTTCGTTTAGAAATAGTTGCACCATTTCATGTTTTTACGTTTACCGATGCATGTTTTCAAACATTAATATATTTAATTATCAATAAGTAAAATTATAAAAAGTTGATATTAAGAGCAACTCCAATGGTTGGGGTGAAGGACTTGCTAGCAATTAAAAAAAATATGGGGCTACTAGCTGAACCATTGGAGTTGTTTACTGAAATTAGCTTCGCTTAACAAGTTAGCTGAACTAAGCGAATTCGCCCAAGGAATTCTACTGGACCCATGTTGAAGTTGTTGAGAGAGACCAAAAAGATGCGTGAGAATCACGTCTCTATTGTTAATGGAAATGCTGGAGTTGGTTGATGTACACGCACATGGCAGGTTGGAGGAAATGCTCCATCAAACCAAAAAGTGGGATGGCCCACATTAATGATGCATCAAATTTCCATTGCAATCTAGTATAGTTCAACGGCTAGGAATAGTGGATTGCTATGATTATTTGTTCAAATTTCATTATTATTGTTGATTAAATTTCTAATTATGCTATGTTGTTCTTTTCCTTTACAATTTTTTATGGCTTTGTAATTCAAGCATATTTTCAGATTTTTAATTAATTTTAAATCGACTTTTTTTTTCACAAGACGTACAATTTTTTTTTTCAATTTGTATTTTTATTTACTCTTTTATAAATTATATATGTACTAAAAATCTATCTACAATTTAGTTCCAATTAATAATAAGTGAGTATTGTGTCAAAAATAAAATACAAAAGATGAATGACAAGTGGGACCTACTCAAGCAACAAATATATTGGCTAAACCATTGGAGGTGTTTTGGCTTAAAGTAGAGTTTAGCTAGATAAATCTATGTGGCACTCTAAGCCAAACTCCATTTTGCTTACCATTGGAGTTGCTCTAAAAAAATAGACATTGAGATGCATCTAACAAGATCTCATATGACTATATTTTTTCTAAAATATAAATCACCAAATACAATCAAAGTGTAAGATGTGAATAGTAAATACTATGCAAATGGTGCAACTATTTCTAAACGAAGGAAGTATATCATAGAAAAAATCGCGGATGCGGTCGCTGTAATGGTCGCGTTGTCGCAGAAGCAGCTTGTATCGGATGTATGGAACGAACGCGGCATGAATTTTTTAAAAAAATTCACATATAAGGGATTTAATGTCATATTTGCAAATTTATAGTTTAGGGAGAATTTCTTCATCATAATATATAAAACAACTCATATACATCCAAACTTAAATGCCCCCACTAAACTATTCTCCCTTCTTGAGTGTGTGCATGTTGTTTTTCTTACTATTTATGCCTTTTCTTTCGTCAATTCTGTCAAAAGAACAGGTGAAACAGAGAAAAGAACGCTCTAACGTGGCGAATCATTGTTACATAACGGATGACGCGACCCGAAGGATGTGATTTTTGTCGCGGTGTTCTATAACGGGATTTCTCGAAATGACAATTTCCAAATTTGTTACAGAACGGTCGTTACGTAACAGAACGGAAATGGCTGAGTTTTAATTCCATAGTATATAGATTTTTAGGTGGCAAATGGGTTATGGAGCAATTTTGATAGTCTAATTGCATAGGGATGCCTTGATTTTATGTGGAAAATTTATCATAACTGGTTATAATTTAGTAAAGTTAAAGACAAAATATTTTGATTCTAGTTCTTTGTTTGAGGTCTAGAAAGTCTGATAAGGTTTCTTATCTTCATAATCTTATACTTGGTTTAGAGACTTAGAGTAAGCTTAGGAAGGATTTTCATACTTAGCTAAGACAAAATAGATTATATCTTCCGTAATTTTTCTTTCTTCTTCTTCGTTCTAATTCTGAATCCTTTCTGCAAAGGTTCTGTCCACCCCTTCTCTATTATGCTTCACTGAATTTCCTCATGTTTCCCTTCTAATCTTATATCTTCTTTGAGTATCATCCATTCCCTCCCACTCTCTATCAGTCACATTGCTCTTATGTCAATATACTCAACGTTAACCTATTTAGGATAATTAACCGACAAAAATAAGCACACATGAACACTTATGTGGACCTTATTAACAAAACCACATGTAAGTTAAAATATAAGATTAAATCACCCTTATCTTACATCTACTGAGTAAAACCAACACCCTTTTTTGTCAAAAAGGATTTTGGCATAAAGTTCCAAAAGAGCCCAGGTATTTAACTACTACAATTCTTCCCCTCAATTAAAAAAAAAAACTACTACAATTCTTTCTTTTCACCGTTGCTCTTAAATGATTTGAAGGAGGCCGGCCTATTTCAATCAGAGTACCAGACCCTCCAAATCAAGTGTAATGATCCCGGTATGGAGAGGTAGTTGTCCATACCGGGGCAATTTGGTAATTTTCATCCAGTTGAAATAAAATTGGGTTAATTTAATTAATTTGAAATAGAACCTTAGAACCTTCCTCTGCGTAATTTCCAAAGTTTCTTCACCTCAGAAATTCGGTTGTGTTGCAAATTTGAATCCTTGTAGAAGATTTCTCTAAACCTTGAAAACCGTTCGGGGCCATTGAATAAGGTAAGCAATTGGATTTTAGCAAATGAATGTAATTAAATATGCAATATAATGTTTGGTTTTAGCTATAAAATGTGTACTAATTCGTTGGTTTGGGTTATTATATTTGTTGTAATTGTTTTCTAGATCTCGCCCTCTTTTCAATGAAATTTCGAAATTTGTGGTTTGGTTATTATATTTGTTGTATTTGTTGCATGACATTTGTTGATTTGGTTGAATTTCTTTCATCACCATTTGTTAGCTGGTTGATTTGGTTGTTGTTATTGAATCAGTTTAGGGCTAGGAATTTGATGAGAAAATTGAGTAAGTTATTGAATTTGGTTGAATTAGGTTATGGCCAGTAATTTGATGAGATAATTGAGTAAGTTAATGAATTTGGTTGAATTAGGTTATGGCCAGTATTGATGAAGTGTCGAGTGATAATGAGCTAAATGGTGGTTGTGATAAGGAAACTGTCTGGAGGTAACGTAATTATGTAATTGTAGTTTATAATGTATCTTTTATTGGAATTCTTCTAAATTTGTCAATGGCATGTGGAATGTGTTTGCATGAATTAGTTAGGAAAATTTAATTTCTGATGCTTAGCGCTACAGAGCTTCCTAAATACAGTAGAAGAATCGAGCTAACTGCAGAAATTTTCAGAGTGAGTCCTAATTTTCTCACTTTCTTTGAGCTTGAATGAGCTCTTTATTTTGCATGAGATTGGTAATTCTGCTATTGTGTCGAATTAAGTTGGTAATTCTCCTTTGGGAGTTGTATCTAAGTTGTAATCTTTGTTTGACATGGATTGGGATACATACCTATACCTGAGTTGTAATTGTTGTCAAACAAACCAACCTGACATTTGAGTTGTAGTTCACAATGTATGAACTGATTAGGATTCAAGTACTGATTGAGATTTATATGATTTTGAAATTTGTTGTAATTATTTGTGATTTTGGTATTCCTGTTGTCTTGTGAACCTTTTGGATATGTTTATGGACAAAAAATAATTAATATATGCACACTTGAGTTATAATTGGAGGTGGTCCATTGGTGCACCTTGAGTTTATGTTGGAAATTAAATACAATTTTATTTAAACTTGCAGATTGCTAGCTTTGTTCATCTGTATAATGCTCATCTCTTGATAAAGGGTTGAATGAAGTGGATTTTACATTGCTTATGTACAAAGTTTGATTGATGTACGCACATGTTGGATACTTATGCTTACATATTGCTAGCATTGTGTTGAATGGACCTGGCATATAACTTCTCGGTGGTGTGCACGTACACCTGTTGAAGATCATGCTCTCTCCATCAATAAATTGGTAATCACAGTTCTTAAAAAAACTTTATTCATTTTAGTGGACATGTATGAGTAACCGGGACAATTCTAATTAGCTTATTACCTTTTAGAATAGGTGAAAAGAGTTGATATATCTTCCGCTTATTTGGAATCATTGGATGTCGCTTGATCGACAAACTGGACAAGTTGGGAAGTGGCCTAGGAAGGCTGTTCGAATGGGTCCGGATTGGTAAGTGGGGTCCCATTTTGATTATTAATCATCTTCTAGCATTCTTAGGTTTCTTAATTTATATTAGCTTTTCCTTAAATTATGTTATAGTTTGATTGTTTATTAAATTGTGTACATGCCCATCCCGTGAATACCAAGGAGGAGAGGAGTTGGCTTCGTATGATGAGAACGAGGACACAGTGAAGGCCCATATTGGGTTATATCAAGGAGGGGATTGAGGGGATGCTTGAGCGTGATTGAACTGTAAATGTCCCATATTGGGCTGTGATGTGCGTTTTCTTTCACGTTGAAACATATGGGTAGTCCTTTTTTGAGTCTCATATATTATGCGCTGAAATACAATGTATTATATTACCATGAACATTTTAGGCTGGTCCCTTTATCTTTAGGCCTCTTTGTTCTAAAGTAAAGGCCCTAGTTTGCCTTAGGTTTTATATTACCATGAACATTTCAGGTTACAGGCTTATAACCTCTGATTTTTTGGTTACAAGCCCCATGTTTGATGTCCCTCATGTTTGGGTTAAGAAGCCCTTGTACGAATCCCTTGATTTTTAGTTAAGAGACCTATTTGGTTTGTTGTAGTATTGGCCTTGTAGTATTTAAAGGCCCAATATTTTGTTTATATGGCCCCATATTGTTGGGTGAAGTAAAGGCCCGATATTTTATTTGGTGAAATATGTAGTAGGTGCTTTAAGTAATAACTAGTTGTTGTCTTGGGCGATGCCCGAATTATTTACCAATGTGAATTTGAAGTCTTAAATCAAACACTTGAGAGAAGTGTGAAAAAAGAGTTATATGCATTGGACTTTGCTTAGGAAACGATCTTCCAGTTCCATTTAAATTTTCTACATAACAAATTAATACTCCCTCCGACCTAGAAAGATCTGAACACTTGTTGGGACACGTAGTTTAAGGTGATAAGTTGTGGTGTAGTTATCAAATATTATTTTATTTAAAAAGTAGATGTGATAGGAGTTGGTGAGGTATTTTTTATTAGAGGAAAGAGAAAGTTGGGTAACTTTTTATTGATAAAAGGTAGAGTGTGGGCCAAAGATGTGTAAAATAAATAATATATTAATGGTGGGACCATGCCAAGAATGGAAGTGTTCAAACTAATTTGGGATAAACATAAATTGAAAGTGTTCAAACTATTCTGGGACGGAGGTAGTATATATATATATATATATATATATATATATATATATATATATATATATATATATATATATATATATATATATATATATATATATATATATATATATATATAATATAGGATCTTGTGAAAACCATCTATTAATCTGAAAACTGAAACCAACCATTTGAACCGTCCAAATCTAATAACCATAATCTAACGATTGATATTTGCACTCTTCAATCAACTCTAGATTTCTTCTTTGAACAAAGCATCATCTGATTTCTCATGTGTGAAAGGGTTTGAGTTGAGCATCGGGACTTCACGCGCTTCAAAGAAAAGTGGCGTCATGGGTGACTCCAAAGTGGATGAAACTCTCGGCTTAGTGCGTAATTTGGTAGGTACAGATGCCGCACGCAAGTTGGAAGCAGCACTCCTGATAGCAACCTTCTTTCGTACCCCTAGTGTGAAAACCAAGGGTCTCATCATCAATGAAATCACCAAGAGTCATGGATCTTCACTGGAATTGATCGGTCCTCTCCACATCAGGATGAAAGATGTTCTTCTTTGGTGCCATTACTTGAAAAAGATTTAAACTTATGTTTGGAGAAAGAGATGAGTGGTAGAGATTGTCCCACCGAGCGTGCCAAAAATTTGTAAACACAAATTTTTAAGATTTGCAAGATACAAAGTCAAAAGATGTGAAACAAATATAAATTTTATTGATATAAATATTTGAGTACAATCTCTAATGTGTTTCCACTAATTCGATCTCCAAGAATGATTTGATTTTCTTGAATGAGGGCCTCCGGGCTTAATCTCATTCAAGTATGGTTGTCTAGAACATAACGGCTTTGATGCTTGTTGTTCTTCCTCTAGGTTGAATGTTTGGTTTGGATGCGCAGACTTAGAGAGTCTCTGGAGCAACTTTCTATCTATTTCTCTTTTGAGTCTTCTGTTTTTCTCCTTGCTGGCGGCTCTGGAGTCTGATTTCCTCTACTCCTTTTGAAAATGAAGTGGGAAGCTATATTTATAGAGCTTTCCTTGACCTAGGATTTTTTAAAGTATCCTGCCACTTGGGCCTCATGGACATAAACCCTCTTAAGAGTCCAACTTTCACTTAATGGGACCTTGACCCAATAATAAATTATCTAATTAAAAATGGCTAAATTTAATATCAAGCCCAAATTAATTAATTTGATGATCATTTATTAATAAAAGTCAACATCTGACTTTAATGGGTCAAATAATAATTATGTGGCATTTAACAAAATTTTCATGCCTACAGACCCATGATTGGAAAGTGTGTTCTTAACACAAGATGAAGAAGTGGGGTCATAAGAAAAGGAAGAGAGAGAGGAAAAGTTAGAATTATGATGTGCAACCGAGAAAATACCAAACCAATAGTGCAAATAGAGAAAAGAAGAAAGAGAATGAGGAAAGGTAAGTCTTTGAAAGGTCTAAGACCATAATTATAAGCGATTTGAAGAAACTAGGTATGACCAGAATCAGATTGATGAGAAATTTGTTGTTGTTGAGGTTGATATTCTTCAATTGAAAGAGAAGGGTAGGGTTTTGAGAGGAAAGGTTGAGCTGGGGAAGATGGGGTGTCATAAAGATTGGAGCTTTTGTTGGGTTCTTCAATGGAAGCCATTGAAGGAGAGTGAAGAAAGTTGGAGGAGAGAGCAAAATGGCGGATTTAGGTTGAAGAGGAAGAGTTGATGGGAGATGGTGAGAGATGCGAAGTGGTGAACATTACGATTAGGGATGACAATGGATACTGGACCCGACCCGGATCCGTGGATCCAGATTCGTTTTCCCGGATATGGATCCCAGAAAATAGACCCAATGGATCCGGGTCATGCAGTAAAAATACGATATGGATTCGGATATGATCCTAGGACTCGGATCCAGATCCGTAGACCCGTTTTTTTTTAAAAAAAAGGCCTGGAGCGTTGGCCTAGTCTAAAAGACAAATGGCACAAAACCCTAACTACATATTCCCAAGTCTCGTTTTCCTTTACTAGTCACTCCCAAGTCCCAACTCCAAATTCTCTTCTCTTTCTCTCTCATGCCGCCCACCATCTTGAGATCCCTTGCCATCCCGTGACTCCAGTCTCCCACCAGATCTGCCGCCATCCCGTGATCTAACGGCCCGCACACCGGACCCGCTGCCATCCCGCGACTCCAACCGCCCACCGCACCCGCTGCCATCCCACGACTCCGTCCGCCTACAAAACCCCGCCGCCCACCGGCTCTAGCCGCCCACCATCTTCACTTATCTCTTGCGGTCGCCGATTGCCAAGATCTCTCCCTCTCCCCGACGCGGCGGCGACTCCCTCCATCCCCTGCCGGCCCCTCCATCTCTCGTTTTGTTCAAATTTGGGTGTTTAATTTGAGTTATATATTGGGTTTTGGGGATTCTGGATTTTGAGTTCTAGGGATTCAATGGAGTCAATTTGTTAACGGTTTTTTCACCATATACCCCCGACAAATTGGAAAATTCACCATATACCCTCAAGGTTTCAGAAATTCACCATATACCCCTCAGTTTTAAAAACTGTGCACCATGTACCCTTTTTGCTAACGGATGTTAACTCGCATGATTAGTTTTATTTACGATTTTGCCACCATTATCCCCTAACCCTAACTTTAACCCTAATCTAAATCCTAACACTAAAATCTAAACCCTAATCCTTAACCCTAAGCCCACCCCTCCCCAAAACCTAAGTCCCCATCCCCCCCCCCCCCTCCACCGGCCCCCCCACCCCCTCCCCCTTCCCCTCCCCCTCCCCCCCCCCGCCCCACCCACCCACTCCCCCCCCCCCCCTCCCTCCCCTCGTCGTAGCCCCTCCCCCCTCCCCCCCCCCAGTCGCGGCCCACCCTCCCCCTCCCCCCCCCCCGTCGCGGCCCCATCCCCTCCCCTCCCCGCCGCGGCCCAGCCCCTCCCCACTGCCCGGCCAGGACCACCATTCGAACCAACCCACGCCTAGAAATCGAGCAACCTATAATTCATTCCGGCTAGAAATCGAGCCCAATTCAAACCAACGGAGGGGTTTTCGAATTCTACGGGAGGGGGGGGGGTTGGTTTCGAATTCTACCCGCATTTAGGGGGCTGCGACGGGGAGGGAAAATCGGTCGGCGGGGAAATCGTCATGGGGGAGGGGCGGGGCGCGGCGGGGGAGGGGAGGGGATGGGGGCTGCGATGGGGAGAGGGGAGGGGAGGGATGAGGGTCGTGATGGGGAGAGGGGATGGGGGCTGCGACGGGGGAGAGGAGGGGGAGGGGGAAATCGGCGCGGGGAGGGGCGGAGGCTGCGGCGGGGGGAGGAGGGGATGGGGGCTGCGACGGGGGGAGGGGAGGGGGTGGGGGCTGCGCAGGGGGTGGGGGGGGATAGGGCGAGAGGGGTTAGGGGTTAGGGTTAGGGGTGGGGTGGGGTGGGGTTTTGGGGGTAGGGGTTGGGTTAGGGTTATTGTTTAGGATTAGGGTTTAGATTTTAGGTTTAGGGGTTAATTGTGGCAAATTTGTAAATAAAGCTAACGGTGAGTTAACGGCGTTTAGGAAAAGGGCATTTTGTGAACGTTTTTTGAAACTCAAGGGTATATGGTGAATTTCTGAAACATTGAGGGTATATGGTGAATTTTCCAATTTATGGGGGGTATCTGGTGAAAAAACCGATTTGTTAATAATTGTGCAAGTCATTTTTTATTTGCGAATTGCCTAGATCTTGTTGCGATTTTATTGTTCAATCTATTTAATTTAATTTGTGGTACCATTGTTGGATCTTTTTGATTTGAATTTGTGATGAAATTGTTGAATTTAGTTGCAAATTTGTGGTATTATAACTGAATTTTAGTTGCGTAAATCGTTTTATATTAGGCAAAAAAGTACATATTATGAAAGGATCCGTTTTGGACTCGGATCCACAGGACCCGTAGTATCTGGAACCGGGGTGGATCTGGATCCACCCTTAAAAAACGGATATGGGTCCGGGTCCTTATGGACCGGGTCCAGATCCGACCCATTGTCATTCCTAATTGCGATTTGGGGGAGGGTTTGACTGAAGTTGAGAAACTGAGATATAGGCCCTGTTTGGCAAACAGAGTTTAGAGTTTAGCTATTATTATTAGCCACTAGTCTACCCACCAAATTCCATGACCCCATTATCTCTCCTCCTTCTTTCTTCTCTTTCACTTCCATCCCACAAATTTCATTTAAAAAAAAAACAAAAATCCTAAAACTAATCAGTGAAACACCATCTCATCATCAATCGTTCATCAAGAATCATCATCATCAAGTATCATCATCATCATCAAGTATCATCATCATCAATCGACATCATTGTTCATCATCACTGTTCATCAAGACCACCAGGCAGCATCTCCATCGGCGATTCTTCATCAATGGTGGTGGTTTTCTGGGTGGTGGTTTTTTCTTGGGTGGATGTCGGTGGTGGGTTTACGGTAGTGGATTTTGGTGGAATTGTTGGTGGTGGAATTGTTGGTGGTTTTGCATTGGGTTAATTATGATAATTAGCTTTGGGTAAAATTGTCTTCAAAAATTTTGTTTTGTAAAACTCTGAACAAAACGTTGCATTTTGCAGCGTTTTTGTTTTGAGAGTTTTGACCCCAAAACTCCTTTGCAAATCGCTCCTCACCAAACAACCATATTAGAGTTTTGACTGGTCAAAATTCTAAAATGGGTCCAAAACCTCTAAAAGCTGATGAAAAAGCTCAATGCCAAACAGGGCCATAATTTTTTTTTAAAAAAATTGAAAAACAGTGTTGTTGTCGTGGTTGATTAAGGATGACAACGATGATCATTTGGGTTTTGGATTGGTGAGATGATGTGTGATTTGAGAATGTGGAAGACGACGACAAAACGACGTCGATTCTGACGCTTGTATTCTTCTTGGGGGATTATTGATTTATTGTAAATATCATCTTTTCTATGCCCTCTGTCCCATAAATATGATGCTTATATTTTTCTTTGAATATCCCAAAATATTATGCCTATTTTACTTTTTATTAATTTATTTTATTAAATTATCCTTAATTATTACACAAACTTTCTAAAATATCTCTACCTTTCTTTCAAAATGTGTTCCGTATTTATTACTTTACACCATTTCAAAGAGCATTTATTGTTTTTTTTAGGGAAAAAGAAAATAAAGAAGTAGTTTCCAGACAAAAGTATCAAAAAAATACTTCATTAATTTTTTTTTTTGGAGAGTCCTACAACTCCCTCCATTCTCTTTAATTCCCATGATAAAAAAGTAAGCATTATATCATGAGACGGAGCCCGGAGGGAGTAATTCTTTATGTCATAATAGTTAAACAAATTATGATGATCAAATAAAAAAAGTTTAACCTAATCTTAAACCTATATTTTTTTTTAAAAAAAGGGAAGAAAACTAGCAAGTATCCCAAGAAATGGGCCAACCTAAAGCATCCTTACGGATGATTACAGAGAAAGAAGTGTCAGGAGAATCACACCAATAAGTCAGACTAGAGAGAAAATGCCCCCGATGAGCCATCAAATCCGCCGCTCTATTAACTTCTCTGACAAGATGATCAATATGGACATTTTCAAAATTCTTCAAATCTTCAGCTGCATCCAAAATAAAAGTATTAATAGACCAGGGAATTTTCCATAAATTTTTGATAGAGTTGATTACCGAGAGGTTATCTCCTTCAATCTAAACGTCCTTAATACCAAGAGACAAAGTCCCCCCTGATACCTTCTCTAAGACCACAAGCTTCCGCAACTAGAATAGAATTAGACTGATAAATAGAGTTAGCTCCACACAAAAGGATGTCTCCCTTATTATTTCTAATGACAAAACCAAAGGAAGTTTGCCCATTTTTTAGCTTTGAACCATCAAAATTGAGCTTAACAGACTCATCTGGCGGAGGATTCCAGGCAGCATAAGCTTTCGCCAGATGGTTAGCAGAAGAAGGATTTTTAACATAACTTAGACTGCTCAAAAAAGATTAATCACCCTTGGAGATGCTATTAATATATCTCTGATTCATTTCCCCTAAAGATGTGGTAGAATAAGCATCCTGACGAAATATAATATTGTTTCTAGCATACCATATAAACCACCAAAGGATAGCAAATACCTCAATTTGGGCCTTAGAGCTATACTTGCAGAGGGCTAGAACATACTCCTTAAAAGAAGTAACATCATTACTCCAAATAGGGAATTCAAAACTAATATTTTTCTCAATCAATATGCTATTCACATCTTGCACCATCGGGCAAGAGAGGAACAAATGATCAGCATCTTATGAATGATGATTACAAAAGGCACAATTCCGAGGCATAAAAACATGACTCATTTCTAAACTTTTTTTTATCGGAAGACCATCTTGATAAATTTTCCAAATAAAAAACCTTACCTTAGGGGGAATTTTTAACTTCCAAATCCAAGAAAAATCAATATTTTCCTGAGGCTGCGCTGACACCCCTTGAAGTAAGGTCAATCCCGATTTAACCGAATAAACTCCATCTGCAGTCAAACCCCACACCAGAGAGTCTGGGATAGAATTTCTAGGAATGTACTGACTCATAATATCCTTGACAACAGACAAAGGAACATATTGCAGTAAAAGTTTTTCATTCCAAGTTTTGTCCTCTAAAATAAAATAACTAACTCGAATATTCTCATAGCCAACTTTAGGCGAAGAAACGTCTACTAAGGGATGACTAAAAAGCCAACTATCATACCAAAACGAAATATCATCACCTCTCCCTAAATTCCATCGCAGGCCTTTTCTAAAAATGGTACGTAAATTTATGAGTTTACGCCATTGCCAAGAAACGTTTGCTTTAGTTTTATAAGAGAATAAAGAATCCTCTTTTAAATATTTTTTCCTAACTAGATTAACCCAAAGATTTTTCGGGGACTTCAAAATTTTCCATAGCAATTTCATTTGTAAAGCTGCATTATTAGTATTGACTTTACGCAGTCCCAACCGCCCATGCAACTTTCTTTGGAAGACAAATTTTATCCCAGCTTATTAAATTTGGAGACTTTGATTGAGGATCTTTATTCCAAAAAAAATTCCTATAACATTTGTCTAAAGAATTATCAATTTTGGGAGGGAGAAAAAAACTTTGCATTTGATAACTTGCCTTAGTCACCAGGTTTGATTGAATTAGAAGGGTTCTTCCTGCTTGAGATAAGGAATTAGCTCTCCACTTACAAAGTTGAGCTGAAGCTTTCTCTTGGATATCAATGAAGGTATCATTTGTCACTTTACCACTAATAATTGGGCAGCCTAAATACTTCCCCAATGATAAAATTTCCTCCATTTGGAGAATATCAGCAAAAGCTTGGAGAGAAGAGGACTCTGTATTTGAAGAGCATTGAAAAGCAGATTTACTATAATTGACTAATTGGCCAGACATAGCACATTATTTATTTAGAATATTCTCAATAATCATACAACTTTCAGAGCATGCTTTGGCAAAAATCATCGTATCATCTGCAAAAGTTAGGAAATGAACTTTAACATGAGAATGCCCCAATGTTACTCCTATTAATTTGTCTCCACTCCTACTTGCTAAGTGAAGTTGTCTAGCTAAGATTTCTGCACATAAAATAAAAATATACGGTGATAGGGGGTCACCTTGACGAATACCCCTGGTTGGTGTAAATCTATCTGTAACAGCCCAGTTTATTGAGTTCAAACTCGACTTGTTATAAAGTACAACAAAAAATAAGTGAAGTCGATTCGAATCAGTTGTTGAGTTCATAATTGCGTTATGAGTTTATTAGACAAAAGTTGTGTTTGTGATGGTTGTTATTACTACTCACAATAATTGTTATATACTAGTTGGCATTCGTCAGGTAATATTGTCAAAAACTGCTTTTGAAACAATTAGTGTTGTACTTAACAAAAATGAATTTTATTTCACCTTTGAAAACTACCCCAAAGACTACATCTAACTCAGACTACAAACACTAAGTTAACCAATAACACCATTTTTCATAATCAATAAAGTTTTAACTTGACCAAACCTTTCAAAACTAACCGAACTAATATTGTTGAACACGTCGTAGGTCAACTCTAATAGTCTCAACGTGAGCTCAAAAAGGAGAGAGTTGGAGAGGGGCTCCTTATTTAAGCAATAAGCAAACTCCCATAGGAGAGGATTCTTTCCGACATTGTGGAGCAGTCCTCTATACGATTTTTGGGTTTCCTCCATACTTTATTGAGACCCACATTTGGTTTCAATTTTGAGGAAGTTGTGTGTACCAATTAAGAAAATATGGATAGAGAATCGATTTAATTATGTAGTCCAAAAAATATACTTTTGAGATCAAACTACTTTATCAATCATAAGAAAAATAGCAAGTATCTTCTTTTTTAACGAGATGAAAAATTCAAATCCAATTAGTATCATTCATTTAAAACATAAAATCCATTAAATGGGACTCGTGTCGAATTGACAATTTTATTTCGACCATAAATATCATCAGCATGATGCATGAACAATTTGAACACCAAGAAAGAAAGGGAAAAGAAAATTATACTCAGAGTTTATTCTCTTTGCCTCGATGATAGACTTGAGAAATAATTGAAGGCATTGGTGAATCTAGTTGCCAGTTTTCAACGGGTTCTACATGTATAAGCATATCATACAGAACACATGACTTTGTACAGTCTTGTCGAAGCCCCCAAATTGGCAAACTGTAAATTCGGGGGAGTTTAAAGGTACTCTATCCTAACTTTGTCATAAAATTTAAATCAATGCTATCTTAAGAAATCATGTAGAAGCATATTAAAAGCGATATCATTATTATAGAGTAATTAATACGTTTATTGAGAATTTAGATCTCTTAAGGGATGATTGTAAGTGTCGTATGTCTTTTATTTAGTGGAATCATCCTTCTCCTATTCCTTTAGAAAAAATACCTTTATGTCTATGTATAGAATAAACAAAGAAGTACGTGCTACGTCTCTTTATGGATAGAGAATCGATTTAATTATGTATTCCAAAAAATATACCTTTGAGATCAAACTACTTTATCAATCATAAGAAAAATAGCAGTATCTTCTTTTTCAATAGATGAAAAATTCAAATCCAATCAGTGTCGTTCATTTAAAGCATAAAATCCATTAAATGGGACTCGTGTCGAAGTGACAATATTATTTTGAGCATAAATTTCATCAGCATGATGCATGCACAATTTGAACACCAGGAAAGAAAGGGAAAAGAATATTATACTCAGAATTTATTCTCTTTGCCTGATGATGATAGACTTCAGAATAATTGAAGGCATTGGTGAATCTATAGTTGCCAGTTTTCAACGGGTTCTACATGTATAAGCATATCATACAGAAAACATTACTTTGTACAGTCTTGTCGAAGCCCCCAAATGGGCAAACTGTAAACTTTGGGGAGTTTAAAGGTACTCTATCCTAACTTTGTCATAAATTTTAAAATCAATGCTATCTTAAGAAATCATGTAGAAGCATATTAAAAGCGATATCATTATTATAGAGGTAATTAATACTTTTATTGAGAATTTAAATCTCTTAATTGATAATTGTAAGTGCCGTATGTGTTTTATTTAGTGGAATCATCCTTCTCACGTTCCTTTAGAAAAAATACCCTTACGGCTGTATATAGAATAAACAAAGAAGTACGTGCTACGTCTCTTAATTAACAACTTGACATCCTTAGTAAAAAAAAACCATCACTTTTTTGTTAAAGGGTGATCATTCTTAGTTATCTCAATTAAAATGTGCGTATTTCACTCAAGATAATTGTCGATCTGCTCATTTGATGTTAAGAGATATATAACTTTGTTATATGTGCATTTCTGATTGCAATATATGAAACCTTATCTTTATGAGATACATAAATATACCTCCCAAATTACAAGTCATGATATATTCATTCATAGGCAAAATCCAATCGTACATATGATGTATATATTCAACGAAAAACCATGTCAGATTTCAAGATATTATAGTATCTAAAGGTAAATTGTTTAGTAAACTCATGGGATGCAAACTACAATCATAATTGACCAATCAAAAGCGTCTTAGGGTCTTAGAGTGATGTCAAGAGGTCTTTGGAGGTAAAATTTCGGTTAGATTATAACGATGTTCAACAACGACAATGTTCAATAATTGATGCATGATGATAGCTATCAAAAGCAGTGAAAGGGCAAATGCTTGAGTAGACCTGGGCATGGGCCGGGCTTGGGGAAATGGCGGGCCGGGCCGGGCCCGAGCCCGTGAGTGGAGGGCCATGTCGTGTCGGGCTTGAAATTTTTAGATTTTGTCCACGGCCCGACCCAGGTCCATGGGCCCGCGGGCCGGGCTCGTGCCTCCTGCGGGCCTCGCCCGTGTGTTATGTTGTTTTTTTTTGCATTCTTGGCAGTTTTAGGCTAAAAAACAAAGGAAATGGGCGTTCGCCCCACGGGCCATATAGGCGGGCTCTTGCCGGTGCGTGCCTGAAATAAAATTTCTTGACCATGACAGGCCCACGTAGCGGACAACGAGTTGGGCCTCGAGCGGGCTCGTGCCGGGCCGGGCCAAAACCGTGACGGGGGCCAAGCAATATCCACTTGAGGGTCTAGAGATTTTTCTATAGTTATTACTTATTATTACTATGGTTTGAAAAACATTATAACATGACATCAAAGAGGAATATTTTCAATAACATAAGAAAGATTGTTGACATAAACCACCAATATCTAACACATGGAATCTCTATAACTTAGGAAGACAAAAAAGGCACCTAAAAAAAACACAAGCACGTAGGGGTGTACACGGTCCCGGGGCCGGACCGAACAAGGCCTGGACCGGTGGACCGTGAATCGGGTTTTCCTTGGACCGGGACCGGAATTTTTCTTGTCCGGTCCGGTTCTGGACCTCTTGGACCGGAATTTTTTTTTTCAAAAAAAAAATCTTTTTTATTTTATTTAAATATATTTATAAATTATATACATTAAAAATTCATAATTTTAATAACAATAATCCTAAAAGAATAAATAGTAGGTTTTTAAGTTTCTAACTTTTTACATGTTTTTTTTTTAACATATAAACTTTTTTTTTCCTAAAATAATAGAAATTCCGGTCCAACCGGTCCGGACCGGAATTTTTCGGGTTTGGACCGGACCGGTGGACCTGAATCCTGATATTTGACGTACCGGGGACCGGAATCTCCGGTCCGGTCGGGTCCAAATTCCAGTCCGATCCGGTCCAAATTCCGGTCCGGATCGGTTTGTGCACACCCCTACAGGCTACAAGCGGGTGATTATACATATGCTATTATGCGAAGTTGCTAACTACAAAATACAGAACGAATAACTGCTGCCCTAAATGAAAAGCATCGCTGCTAAATGCAAACATACAAAAACCACAAAAGGAGAATTTGAAAGCCTGCCATGACATAAACTTGTCCCCAGAAGCAGAGCTTAAACATACACCAAATCCAATCTTCAAAATTTTCCATGTATCCTTCTAACCTTTTTTCACACGCTAAGGTCTCTTCAAATAAAGATGATGAAATAATGAAAAAAACTAGTACTCCACTAGAACCTCTTCATTCCTTTGTAAACAATTGATCCATGTTCATAACAAAAGAAATTGCTTCATACTACTTCACAATTAAAATTCTCACAGAGAGGAAGAAAGTAATTATTCTCAACAATAATATCTTTAGGATGCGAGTTGCGAAACAATGTGGAACCACAAATAACATAATCACTCACGAAGCAACTGCCTATAAGTATGAAGTCAAGGTTCTTGATTAATAGCTTCATCTCGCCCCCACCCCCAAACAGACGAATGTTCATGACAATTTCATTGATACAGTTCCAACACAGAGCACTAACCTACTAATCTTCTGAGAAACTTCAGCCTTCCTAGTTCCTAATGATTTTAACCAAATTGACAAGTTATATGGCATGTGAGAACAGTATCTGGATATATAGACAAAATGTACATTGAAAATGTTGGAACACAAGGTGACACTCAAGAAGGGGGGGTTGAATTGAGTGGCTAAATCTAATCGATTTTCGCAAAAACACCCTTATGGCACAGTGCCGTGCACTGTGTTATTCACTCGTAAAATCTCCGATTTATGTTTTTGCTCAACCGAAAATGAATCAAACAATAAAACAATGAAATCAAATAATAAAACACTGGAATTTAACGTGGTTCAATCTCACCTCTGAGATCTACGTCCACACAAGTTGTGACTCTAAGTCAATGTTATTTTGATGATGATAAACGCATTATGTTATAACATGTATGTATGTAACAGTGATCTAAGAAAGCTATCAAGATTGGATGTTCATGAAAGATCAAGAACTTGAAGATATGGAAGCTTAGGTCTAGTTATGTTCTTAGTCATGTTTATGCAATGTAATTAACGTATTGGAACTTTGTGCTAAATTAGAAATATGAAATTAGGATGGTTAACTATTTTCTTAGAGTTAAGAAAATAGGTAATTATATTAATTTCATGTGTCTATATTTAAAGAATATAAAAGGGGAGTTTTTAATTTCGAAAATTAGTTTTGAAAGGAAAATATTTTTTACATAGATTTTTGGATAAAGAGTTTTGTAAAAACTGATTTTAAAGAAAACGTTTCTTTAAAAATATTTTCGGAAAAAAGAGTTTTAAAAAAATCTGATTTTTAAGAACAAGATTTTATAAAAGATAAAATGCGGAAAAAAAAAGAAAAAGAAGAGTTTTAATAAAGAACTGATTTTAAAGAAAACATTTCTTTAAAAGATTTTCTAAAAAGATTGTTTGTAAAAAGAGAAAAACTGAATTTTAAAGATAACGATTTTTATAAAGTTTGTTTAGATAAAAACTGATTTAAAATCTGATTTAGAGTTGGCATAAGATATGGAGGAATCCTTATCTTACAAGGAGTAAAGGAAATCAGTTTTTTATAAAAGATAAAATTGGATTTTGAAAAGGAAAAGAATTTTATCCCTTAATTTTAGGAATAAAAATTGTTCAAAAAGATAATACATCTTGGAGAAGGATTTTTATTCAACTGATTGAATTATATAAGGGATAGAAATCATTGGAGCAAAACACGTTTTCAGATTTGGAGAGACAAAGATTTAGAGAGCTGAAAACGGACTCCCAGAGCACAGTGTACGGCACAGAGTTCTAGTAAGTTAAGGTTTCTAAACAAAGCTTGTAACGATCCTCTATTTGCTTGAATAAGAAGCACGTCTTTGAGGAATCTTTCTTTCTGTAATTCTTATATTATAGGAGAGTAGCAACACTTAGGGTTAAGTGTTGGGGAGCACTACTAGAGTTAGTAGTGGGGGAATCGAATTGTATCAAGAGTTTGATATTTTATGATTCAAATAATAAAAGAGTAGTTTGTGTGGACGTAGATCTCAGAGGTGAGATTGAACCATGTTAAATTCCCGTGTCTTATTATTTGATTTCATTGTTTTATTGTTTGATACAATTTCGTTCGAGCAAAAACATCAATCGGAGAATTTACGAGTGAATAACACAGTGCACGGCACTGTGCCATAAAGGTGTTTTTGCGAAGATCGATTAGATTTAGCCACTCAATTCAACCCCCCTTCTTGAGTGTCACCTTGTGTTCCATCAAGTGGTATCAGAGCAGGCTATTCTCGAAAGGCTCATCCCTAGAGAATAGAAGTCATGAACGTGCAAGATGACTCTCACTTGTGTCTAATGGCGAAAAGTTCGAACTCCCAAGATGAAATTGAAGACAGTGAGGTAAGTCTTATTTCTCTAAAACCTTCAATACATCTTCTTTCAAAAAACCAACTTGTTACTTTGCTTGGAAATATCATTGATGATTGTCAAGAAATGAATGATGATTTTTCAATCATGAAAAAGGAAGTAAAAAATTTAACTAAGCAAAAGATTGGGTTGGAATTGGAATATAAGGATTTATTAAAGGACTGTAAAGAACTGATGAAGAAGACTGATGAACTTGAAAAAACCGTTGAAGGGAAAAAATGTTGAGTTAAATGCTTTAAGGTACGAAAAGTCTCTCGCAAAAGAAGTTGTTAATAACACTTGTGCCATACAACGTGCTGCTAGAGGCTAAAAATTCGGATCTTGAAAATCAAATTGAATCGTTAAAACATGAGTTAACTGAGTTGAAAAAATCAAGACAAAGATCCAGAATTGTTCCACTTATGCTAACTCATGATGCTAAGTTAAGTGATGAACTTGATAAAGTTAAAAGAGATTTGGAAATTTCGAGAAAAAGAAAATGAAATAGCGATCTAAACACTTCTGTTGAATTCTTAGAATCACAATTGACTATTGCTCGGAAAATGTATGAAAAATGGTTAGATGGTAAAAAAGCTTTAGACTATATCTCCAGTACAACTAGCAATCGAAACGAGATTTGGTTTAGGATATACGGACCCGGAGGCACGGTGTAAGGCACGAGTGCCAAAAATTTTGAAAGAGACTTTCGTAAAAGAAAATATGTCGATCTACCTGAATATTTGATTTGCAACTTCTGTGGAAAGAATGGACATCTTATGGATAATTGTAATGTCAAGAAAAAGAGTGTTGCGAAAAATGTAAAGTATGTAACTCAAATATGGGTTAGAAAAGACTTATTAGAAGCTCAACGAAAGAAAAAGGGACCCAAACAGATTTGGGTTCCTAAAATTAACAAGTGATCTTTTTGCAGGCAAACGTGAGAGGACGCAGCCTATGGAATCTCGACAACGGCTGCTTAAGACATATGACTAGTGATAAATCTCAATTCCTCTCACTAGTAGCCTACCATGGAGGGTGTGTTACATTTGGCGATAACAAAAAGGGATAAATAATTGGTATTTGAAACGTCGGCAAATCCCTAACACACTCCATAGAGAATGTGATGTTGGTAAGTGGTTTAAAAAACAGTTTGTTAAGCATACCACAATTGTGTGATCAAAGTAATTTTGTTGAATTTCATGCATGAATATTTTACAAGATAATTTATGGCTTTGGGATTAATTTCTGGAAATTAGTTGATTATTATGCTTGTTGTCCTCCTTTAAATATGTTAATTAGAGTGTTGATGCACGTCTTTGTGAAACACTGTGAGAAAAAAATTTACTTGATATAAAAAGCACTCGTAATGGTCTAATGATGCTGTCCTAATGTCATGATCCTAAGTTGCCGAACTAATGAGCTATATGATCCTAAGTTGCCGAGTTATTGAGCTATGAAATGCTAATTCTTTCTCCTATGGCAAGCTTGATCTTTATCCCGATTTTCTGATTTTCTATTTATGAGTTTGACATTCGTGCCTCATTATCTCTTTCTTTCATATGTCTCACCTTATCGTCATTTTCCTATTATTATCCTTCTTTTCCTCACCCATTGATCCAAAGTTCAACAAGTGCTTTTAATCTTGATTAATGATCATTTATGGGGCAAGAACATCTTGATAAGATGATGGAAGAAAAGACGCATCAGTTAAGGGGGAACATGAAAAGGTTGGAATGAAACACAAATACGTGAAAGAATGAAAGGTACTGATTCACATTGTGTAAGGCACAGTGCCAGGAGATGCATCAAAAAGAAAATGAGGTCCGAATTAACTTATTATCTTTGATCTCTTATTGATTGACTCTAGTAATATTGTATGGTCTGCTTTTCCTTCATAAAAAAAAAGAAAAGAAAAGAAAAGTAAGACACTTATTTTAGATAAGTCCTAGAGTTCAATTCAAATGTGAAGAAAATTATCAAAGTTTTGAAGATCATCATTTTGGATTCCTGTATTTCGAAGATTAGTTATATTTGGAAGGGAATAGATTGTTCACTGGCACAGAAACACACACAGTGCCACGGTGAAGAAAGTCCTATGATGCTTATTTCCGGAAGTTGAAAATCTTTAAAGAAAGGTTTAAGCACTTGTTGAGCCAATTGTCATTTCAAATCTTCAAGCTTGCATTACTTTTCTTTATCTTACTTTCTTAGCTATCAGCCATGATCCTTCATGATTATTTCTTGCTTCATAATTTCGGATTGTGAGTTGGATTATTTTTTTCTTAATGACTTCGGATTGTGAGTTAGATTATGACATAACACCAGCATCCTTAGTATTTATTGCTTGAGCTATCTACTTGCATTATTTTACTGACTATATCTCACTTTGACTCGCGAAACATGTTGATGCTCTTCTTTTTTATAATGTCAAAAGGGGGAAGATGGGTATAATACTTAGACTAATGAATTGGTTATCTTGGTTACCATGTTACTTGTGAATGATGTTGAGTTATTTTTCCCTAATGTGATTAATGGTGCATATTTTGAGGGGGAAGTATTATTTGTTTGTCATCATCAAAAAGGGGGAATTTGTTGTGACTCTAAGTCAATGTTATTTTGATGATGATAAACGCTTTATGCTATAACATGTATGTATGTAACAGTGATCTAAGAAAGCTATCAAGATTGGATGTTCATGAAAGATCAAGAACTTGAAGATATGGAAGCTTAGGTCTAGTTATGTTCTTAGTCATGTTTATGCAATGTAATTAACGTATTGGAACTTTGTGCTAAATTAGAAATATGAAATTAGGATGGTTAACTATTTTCTTAGAGTTAAGAAAATAGGTAATTATATTAATTTCATGTGTCTATATTTAAAGAATATAAAAGGGGAGTTTTTAATTTCGAAAATTAGTTTTGAAAGGAAAATATTTTTTACAAAGATTTTTGGATAAAGAGTTTTGTAAAAACTGATTTTAAAGAAAACGTTTCTTTAAAAATATTTTCGGAAAAAAGAGTTTTAAAAAAATCTGATTTTTAAGAACAAGATTTTATAAAAGATAAAATGCGGAAAAAAAAGAAAAAGAAGAGTTTTAATAAAGAACTGATTTTAAAGAAAACATTTCTTTAAAAGATTTTCTAAAAAGATTGTTTGTAAAAAGAGAAAAACTGATTTTTAAAGATAACGATTTTTATAAAGTTTGTTTAGATAAAAACTGATTTAAAATCTGATTTAGAGTTGGCATAAGATATGGAGGAATCCTTATCTTACAAGGAGTAAAGGAAATCAGTTTTTTATAAAAGATAAAATTGGATTTTGGAAAGGAAAAGAATTTTATCCCTTAATTTTAGGAATAAAAATTGTTCAAAAAGATAATACATCTTGGAGAAGGATTTTTATTCAACTGATTGAATTATATAAGGGATAGAAATCATTGGAGCAAAACACGTTTTCAGATTTGGAGAGATAAAGATTTAGAGAGCTGAAAACGGACTCCCAGAGAACAGTGTACGGCACAGAGTTCTAGTAAGTTAAGGTGTCTAAACAAAGCTTGTAACGATCCTCTATTTGCTTGAATAAGAAGCACGTCTTTGAGGAATCTTTCTTTCTGTAATTCTTATATTATAGGAGAGTAGCAACACTTAGGGTTAAGTGTTGGGGAGCATTACTAGAGTTAGTAGTGGGGGAATCGAATTGTATCAAGAGTTTGATATATTACGATTCAAATAATAAAAGAGTAGTTTGTGTGGACGTAGATCTCAGAGGTGAGATTGAACCACGTTAAATTCCTGTGTCTTATTATTTGATTTCATTGTTTTATTGTTTGATACAATTTCGTTCGAGCAAAAACATCAATCGGAGAATTTACGAGTGAATAACACAATGCACGGCACTGTGCCATAAGGGTGTTTTTGCGAAAATCGATTAGATTTAGCTACTCAATTCAACCCCCCCTTCTTGAGTGTCACCTTGTTTTCCAACACAGGTTATTCTGATACCACTTGTTGGAACACAAGGTGACACTCAAGAAGGGGGGGTTGAATTGAGTGGCTAAATCTAATCGATTTTCGCAAAAACACCCTTATGGCACAGTGATGTGCACTGTGTTATTCACTCGTAAAATCTCCGATTTATGTTTTTGCTCAACCGAAAATGAATCAAACAATAAAACAATGAAATCAAATAATAAAACACTGGAATTTAACGTGGTTCAATCTCACCTCTGAGATCTACGTCCACACAAACTACTCTTTTATTATTTGAATCGTAATATATCAAACTCTTGATACAATTCGATTCCCCCACTACTAACTCTAGTAATCCTCCCCAACACTTAACCCTAAGTGTTGCTACTCTCCTATAATATAAGAATTACAGAAAGAATTATTCCTCAAAACCGTGCTTCTTAGTCAAGCAAATAAAGGATCGTTACAAGCTCTTTTTAGAGACCTTAACTTACTAGAACTCTGTGCCGTACACTGTGCTCTGGGAGATCGTTTTCAGCTCTCAAAATATTTTTCTCTCCAAATCTGAAAACGTGTTTTGCTATAATGATTTCTATCCCTTATATAATTCCATCAACTGAATAAGAATCCTTCTCCAAGATGTATTATCTTTTGAACAATTTTTATTCCTAAAATAAAGGGATAGAATTCTTTTCCTACTCAAAAACCAATTTTATCTTTTATAAAAAACTGATTTCCTTTACTCCTTGTAAGATAAGGATTACTCCATATCTTATCTCAATTTTATTCATATCAGTTTTTTATCCAAAATCTTTTCTTTAAAAATTAGTTTTTCTTTTCATAAACACTTTCCTTCTTTCCGAAAATTTTCAACTTACGTTTTCTTGATCTTTTTTCAAAAACAAAAAAAAACGTTTATCTTATTAAAACTTATTTTCGAAAATTAAAAACCTTTTCTTTTTAAATCTGATTTTCCAAAATAAAAATCCTTTTCTTATTACAACTGTTTTTCGAAAACCTTGTTTTATCAAAACTTTCCCTTCTTTTTCTTTAAACCATATAAACATGAAATTAATATAATCTCTTATTTTCTTAACTCTAAGAAAATAGTTAATCATCCTAATTTCATATTTCTAATTTTAGCACAAAGTTCTAATATGTTAATTACATTGCATACACATGAATTCAATATAACTAGACCTAAGCTTCCTTGTCTTCAATCATCCAATCTTGATAGTTTGATCACTGTTGCACACATACATGTTATAGCATAGAGTGTTTATCATCATCAAAATTACATTGACTTAGAGTCACAACAGAAAACCTTATCAACTCTAAACTGTCCAGAAAGAAGCCAATGAGACCCATATAAGTAACAGAAATTCAGAGCGCTACTTCTCAGATTGTTGGATCACAACTTAGACATGTTCAGCACAAAAGTAAGCACATTTTCACAAAGGATTTCCAATTCTTATTCCTCCCTAATTCCAGTCTGTACTCTATTAAGATCCTCTAAGAAAAGATTAAACCAAATAGTTATCTTCATGTCAAAACCTTTGTCACTTTAGCCAAGCATAGGATAAGAACGTGATAAGATCAGTGTAACATAATTCCCTAATCTCCCCGTGATTGCTATCCAAAAAAAGTGAATTATGGTCGATTTTCGCCTATTTTTGGCCCATATTGAGCGAATCGCGAACTCAAAAAACAAATTATACAGCGAATCATGTGTTGGGAAATAAACAACAAATATGCAAAATACCGGAAAGAAAAATATAGTACAGAAATGGCTAAAATGACACACAATACTTTTTACGTGGAAAACCCTCTTAAACTAGGGAAAAACCACGATCCCGATCTCCAGGGATGAAAAAAACTTCACTATAGTATTTGGGAATACAAAGGTAACTACTACAACTACAATATTAGACAATATGTGTTATGACAAAGTGCTACTTAGTACCCTTCACAATAGTAGTCCCACTTCTTAATCCTAACCACCTTCATACTAATATTGTGTTTAACTCTTACCACTTACTCCTCACTCTACTTGAGATAGTATGCACCTTCTACTTTCCAAGATGCACTTTCTGTGATTGTGCTCTCATACTCCTACATCGTCTCATGGTGGAGTCTCTAGCTAGCACAACACTCTCTTTCAGTATTGACACCCACCCTCACTTGGTGGTGTCCTCTCACACCCTCATGGTGTTGTGTTAAATGCTAACACACACACCCTTCACTTGGTGGCCTCACATCTTGCCACACGCTCACTCTAATTTCCCTCTTGGTATTTATAATACCAAGGCATACCAAGGAGTCTCCCTTGTCACTATTACAATATTACTACACGGTAAACATGCTGAAATCTTCCAAAGGGAGATGTCTTCAACCATCTCCACTAATTAATGCTCCATGCCCCAAAGTCATACTAGCTAGTAGCTAGCATTAATTAGCCTTCTTTATTTTTGCTTGTTCTAACCGTGAGATGCTCCAAAGTCATGAAGAACTTTAATTTCCTTGAATTCTACTACCAAGTTCCAACTATTCAAGTAAATAGTGGTAATGGTAACAATTAATTTGGTATTTGGGGAGACACCCCAACATCATGTTACACTGGATAAGATGTCGCTAGACAAAGATATATCAGGAGTAAAATCTCCCTTGGCTCTCAACTTAAAAATATTAGGTAGTTGTTGTTTCGTCCCATGTCCAACAAGTAAGCTGTAGATGGTGCTTTCTTGTCGAGCAAGTAAACTAGTTTCCCTTAGATGTTCTTCTTTGGAGACTTGTGCAACAATGCCTGAATCAACCAAGTCCAAGCCTGAGCTTCGTTCCCGAACCTGCAAAAAGGGACCCACCCTGGAGGTTTGGGTGGTGGTTCCCCCTCCGATGCTTAAGTCAGATATCAGGAGTTGTAAGAGAAAGTAGAGATAGAGAGAGAAAGTGAGAGAGTAGTTTTACAGAGTAACTTTGCACTGTTTGCATTGAATGAATGTTTCTCCTGATTTCAGGGGTATTTATAGTGATAGCAAGTTGACAGCTATCCTTAAAACCTGCCCTAGAATAGTGGCTTCTGATTGGGTGAGAAATCAAATCATGACACGTGGCAGATCATGACTAGTGGATATCTATTAACCAATCTCCTTCAGCCACCTTACATTGCTGGGCTCTGACTGCTGGGCCAGAATTTAGACCTTTTAACTCTGCTGAGTGTAGCCCAAAGATGCAAGGCGTTTCTTCTCTTTAACTAAGGTGACACGTGTACGGCTCTGATGAGCCCAAGTGTCTTAAAGAGAGCCGTAGATGTTAGACTACAACAGTTGTTGATTAGCATCTCCATAGCAAAACAGATTACAGGTACTTTGGACTTTGGTGGCAGATAAGTCAATACATGTCACCCTCTACTGATTATTCGATGAAAAGGAGGCTAGTACATGACTTAAATCTTCAACTTATTCCCCTTATAAGAGATATATCATACCTAATAAAGTGATTCCAGAAAGTGGTTAATAGTATATACTTCCTCCGTTTAGAAATAATTGCACCATTTCATATTTTTACGCTTACCGATGCATGTTTTCAAACATTAATATATTTAATTATCAATAAGTAAAAATTATAAAAAGTTGATATTAAAAAAATAGACATTGAGATGCATCTAACAAGATCTCATATGACTATATTTTTTCTAAAATATAAATCACCAAATACAATCAAAGTGTAAGATGTGAATAGTAAATACTATGCAAATGGTGCAACTATTCTAAACGGAGGAAGTATATATATCATAGAAAAAATCGCGGATGCAGTCGCTGTAATGGTCGCGTTGTCGCAGAAGCAGCTTGTATCGGATGTATGGAACGAACGCGGCATGAATTTTTAAAAAAAATTCACATATAAGGGATTTAATGTCATATTTGCAAATTTATAGTTTAGGGAGAATTTCTTCATCATAATATATAAAACAACTCATATACATCCAAACTTAAATGCCCCCACTAAACTATTCTCCCTTCTTGAGTGTGTGCATGTTGTTTTTCTTACTATTTATGCCTTTTCTTTCGTCAATCATGCAAAAAGAACAGTGAAACAGAGAAAAGAACGCTCTAACGTGGCGAATCATTGT
>CANSZD010004347.1:140000-142500 GCA_947648045.1 Beta corolliflora | reverse complement strand
GATAGATAGATAGATAGATAGATAGATAGATATAGATAGATAGATAGATAGATAGATAGATAGATAGATAGATAGATAGATAGATAGATAGATAGATAGATAGATAGATAGATAGATAGATAGATAGATAGATAGATAGATAGATAGATAGATAGATAGATAGATAGATAGATAGATAGATAGATAGATAGATAGATAGATAGATAGGTAGGTAGGTAGGTAGATAGGTAGGTAGATAGATAGGTAGGTAGGTAGGTAGGTAGATGGGTAGGTAGGTAGATAGGTAAGATAGATATAAGATAGATAGATAGGTAGGTAGATATGTAGGTAGGTAGATAGGTTAGATAGATAGATAGGTAGGTAGGTAGGTAGATAGGTAGGTAGGTAGATAGGTTAGATAGATAGAATAGGTTAGATGGATAGGTAGGTAGGTAGATAGATAGATAGGTAAATAGGTAAGATAGATAGATAGGTTAGATAGATAGGTAGGTTAGATAGATAGGTAGGTTAGATAGGTAGGTAGGTAAGATAGATAGATTGGTAAGATAGATAGCTAGGTTAGATAGATAGGTAGGTTAGATAGATAGGTAGGTTAGATAGATAGCTAGGTTAGATAGATAGGTAGGTTAGATAGATAGGTTAGATAGATAGATATCTAGGTTAGATAGATAGCTAGTTAGGTTAGATAGATAGGTTAGATAGATAGGTAGGTAGGTTAGATAGATAAAGTTAGATAGATAGGTAGGTAGGTTAGATAGATAGGTTAAATAGGTAGGTTAGATATATAGATAGGTAAGATAGATAGATAGGTAAGATAGATAGATAGGTTAGATAGATAGCTAGGTTAGATAGATAGATAGGTTAGATAGATAGCTAGGTTAGATAGATAGGTAGGCAGTTTAGATAGATAGATAGATAGATAGATAGATAGATAGATAGATAGATAGATAGATAGATAGATAGATAGATAGATAGATAGATAGATAGATAGATTGATAGATAGATAGATAGATAGATAGATAGATAGATAGATAGATAGATAGATAGATAGATAGATAGATAGATAGATAGATAGATAGATAGATAGATAGATAGATAGATAGATAGATAGATAGATAGATAGATAGATAGATAGATAGATAGATAGATAGATAGATAGATAGATAGATAGATAGATAGATAGATAGATAGATAGATAGATAGATAGATAGATAGATAGATAGATAGATAGATAGATAGATAGATAGATAGATAGATAGATAGATAGATAGATAGATAGATAGATAGATAGATAGATAGATAGATAGATAGATAGATAGATAGATAGATAGATAGATAGATAGATAGATAGATAGATAGATAGATAGATAGATAGATAGATAGATAGATAGATAGATAGATAGATAGATAGATAGATAGATAGATAGATAGATAGATAGATAGATAGATAGATAGATAGATAGATAGATAGATAGATAGATAGATAGATAGATAGATAGATAGATAGATAGATAGATAGATAGATAGATAGATAGATAGATAGATAGATAGATAGATAGATAGATAGATAGATAGATAGATAGATAGATAGATAGATAGATAGATAGATAGGTAGGTAGGTAGGTAGATAGGTAGGTAGATAGATAGGTAGGTAGGTAGGTAGGTAGATAGGTAGGTAGGTAGATAGGTAAGATAGATATATAGATAGATAGATAGGTAGGTAGATATGTAGGTAGGTAGATAGGTTAGATAGATAGATAGGTAGGTAGGTAGGTAGATAGGTAGGTAGGTAGATAGGTTAGATAGATAGATAGGTTAGATAGATAGGTAGGTAGGTAGATAGATAGATAGGTAAATAGGTAAGATAGATAGATAGGTTAGATAGATAGGTAGGTTAGATAGATAGGTAGGTTAGATAGGTAGGTAGGTAAGATAGATAGATAGGTAAGATAGATAGCTAGGTTAGATAGATAGGTAGGTTAGATAGATAGGTAGGTTAGATAGATAGCTAGGTTAGATAGATAGGTAGGTTAGATAGATAGGTTAGATAGATAGATATCTAGGTTAGATAGATAGCTAGTTAGGTTAGATAGATAGGTTAGATAGATAGGTAGGTAGGTTAGATAGATAGGTTAGATAGATAGGTAGGTAGGTTAGATAGATAGGTTAAATAGGTAGGTTAGATATATAGATAGGTAAGATAGATAGATAGGTAAGATAGATAGATAGGTTAGATAGATAGCTAGGTTAGATAGATAGATAGGTTAGATAGATAGCTAGGTTAGATAGATAGGTAGGCGGTTTAGATAGATAGATAGATAGATAGATAGATAGATAGATAGATAGATAGATAGATAGATAGATAGATAGATAGATAGATTGATAGATAGATAGATAGATAGATAGATAGATAGATAGATAGATAGATAGATAGATAGATAGATAGATAGATAGATAGATAGATAGATAGATAGATAGATAGATAGATAGATAGATAGAT
>CANSZD010004347.1:120000-135000 GCA_947648045.1 Beta corolliflora | reverse complement strand
GCGCCTCATACAAGTTCTTGAAATGTTCTTTCTCCAACATCTCTTTTTATGAAGTAGTCTGGTTCATGTACAAGACATATTCTACTTCGCCTTAAATGTTCATTCGCGAATATTTGCTCATTGAATTAACTATTTTCATCGAAATACTATGTTGATATCAATACTTCCAGAAAGGAAGGGGGGGAATGATAAGGTGAAAGAGAATGAAGTGTACTTGAGTTGATGTGTGAAGGTTGGAATAAAGTAACTTACCATGGATTCATTTGGAAGGATGAGATAATATATGTAACTTATTTTCCATATCATTGTTCTATATGCTCTAACATGCTCTTTAGCTATGTGATTTTTAATATTAAAGGTAAATGTTGCTCAATGTATGATTTAGGTATGATTTTAATGAAAAAGACATGATTCCCCAGTTCTTAAATTATCACTAATATCCCTTGGTATACAACATTAAAAAATTTAAAAATAAGAGATGTAGGACATAAGTGGTCCCCACTAACATGTGATAAAGTAGATATGTGAGGAAAATATTATTAGATATAGGTATGTAGTTATTAAAAGTAGATCTCCATTCCCTTCAAAAAAAAAAAGTAGATCTCCATACAAATGAACAAAGGAAATATGAAATAAGAGATAAACTTAGGTGTCAAATCAACCTAAGATTTGAAACCAAACATTTAATAAAAGAATGATATGCTTAAGAAACTACAATATGCATCACAAGTAGGGGTGCTAATCGAGCGAGTCGATCGCGAGCAAAGCTCTGCTCGACTCGACTCGAAAACTGATCGGCTCTGCTCGACTCGACTCGTTTGCTCGTTAAGCTCGTTAGACCCTTGCTCGACTCGTGCTCGATAAAATTTATTGTTGCTCGACTCGACTCGTTTGCTCGACTCGACTCGACTCGTTTGCTCGTTAAGCTCGGTTTACTCGAGTTGAGTGTGCTCGTTTTGCTAGACTCATTTGCTCGATAGTAGATTAGTATCTATGTTCAAAAAAATTGTTTTACTACTAGTATAATCAATAATAATGTTAATGAGGCTTTTTATGCTATTGATAAAGTAGAAAAAAATAAAATACACCATAGAAAGCAACCCTAATATGTAATCTCCATAGATTTGTTCTTCAATTTTATGAAAACATTAAACTATCAAAGGAAATTACAATGTACATCTCAAGCCCGAAAATAAGTAAATACAATCCAAGACATAATTCTTAAACAACAAACAACCTTTTACAGATCAACCTTTTACAAATCAATCTTAAAAAGATTCAACCTTTACTAAATTCTCCATTGCAAGTCCATTCTTCAATATGACCTACAAATATTTCAAGTACAGAATAATTAGTAAAAGGTTAACAAAAATCAGAAAATGCAACAGATTCAATATAAACTAACAAGAACAACAACTTTGAAAATTAGAAACGAAAATAAAACATATTCGAACTTCATAAATTAACAAGTACAAACATCAAATTCTAAAATAAAAAAAAATGCAACAGTAATTCGAACATTAAGTAAAAGCTGCAAATTCAAGCATAAAAACGAAAATAAAAAATTATAAGCCAAACCTGTCATATAAATTCAAAGTAAAACCCCCAACAATATCTGGACATAATCAATCAAGAAGTAGTCGAAAATTTGATGTTCTAGTTTTGGGAATCAACAAACTTGGCGTAATTCAGTCGAGTGCCGCCGGCTTTTGATGAGCCCAACTAGTGTAGAGATGAGAAGGAAGGAAGGAAGGAAGAAAATGGGAGAACGGCTGCGGGACAAGAAATGAGGAAAGAGGGAGGTGTGTGAAACTAGCCATCTAGGGTTATTTTTAACTTTTTTCTTTCCCCTTTGTTTTTTTATTGATTTCCTTTTAAAATTTTCCAAAATTAGTTTTTTATTCTTTTCACCATGGTCTATGGGCTTTGAGCCTTTGAGATCATGACCATGAATATAATTCTTATTGGGCTTATTATCTCACTTTAGTAACTTAGTCCATATTATTTCCAACCCAACATTTTGATAAAGTTTTATATTAAATTAGTAAATTCCTATAAAAAATATATAAAAAAAATTATCGAGCTGCTCGCGAGTTTATCGAGTCGAGCAAGGTCATGCTCAACTCGTGCTCGTTAAGGTTTCGAGCCGAGTCGAGTTCGAGCCGAGTCAACTCGAGTCGAGTTTTGACCGAGCGTTGATCGAGTCGAGCTCGAGTTGCTCGCGAGCTGCTCGACTCGATTAGCACCCCTAATCACAAGCAAGTTGAAATAATGACTATATGTCTACTTCCACAAGCATCAACCATATTTACATAATGAAGCACTTAAGATGTATTAGTGACAAATAATATCAAGTCAATTGTCTCTTTACACAATCATTTGAACCATTTAACTGGATACACTAGTCATTTTGCCTCATATACTTTACTAGGGAAGGTACTACGACAACTTTTTCATGGAGGTGATCATGGGCCGGGCCTTGGCCCAACAAAGTGGCCCATTTTGGGCCAAAACTCGGGCAGAAATTTTTATGCCAAAGCCCGCTGACTCGGGTTAGGCCAAACGCGCTTTTCGGACCATTTTCGATCTTGGCCAAAATTTAGCCTAAATGTCCGGATGTAGGTTGCCTATGGCCCGACTTTTTGCCCAAAAAATAGGTCGGGTTAGGCCCGAATAACCAGTGGAAAAATGTTGCCCATAAACCGCTAATTTTTAGGCTAGGTCGGGCCCACGTTGATCACCTCTACTTTTTCACTATTATTCTAAAACATCCTAATTTTTACTAGTTTATTTCGTAGTACTATCTGGTTATTCAGATGATTTTACGGGATACGACCACCAAAAACCAATCATATAGTATTATTCATGCATGTGCAAGGTCAACATTCTTTGAATAGTTCTACTTAAACATGTGTTGATATCACCTTTAATCTTTACTTTGCCACCGTAACTCATTCTATTAACGGGGGTAAAAGTTGACTCAATATGTGAACTCAACCTAAACTCGGCCTAACATTAGTGGTTTCGATTGTGATTCACACTTATTTAATTAAATGGGTCAACTTGATTGACCCACTTTATTAAATAAGTTGAATTAACTAGAAATAACTCTTTTAATTAGATAGCTTATATAATCATATCTGAGTTGAATAGCTCTACTTAACCTATCAGTGTTTCCTTCACATTCTAAGAATAAGAGTAGTGTGTATTCGTGCGAGGGAGGTTCGTATGCGACCCTCATTTACACGTCATCTCCTTCTCATGGTGTGACTCTTATAAAATGCCGCTAAGGCTATGTTTAGTTCACCTTATTTTTACTGACCTGAACTTATTTTTTCTGATTTGATCTGGTCTGGTCTGGTCTGATCTGATCTGATCTGAACTTATATTTTATAGAACAAATTATTACTAATATTATTATTACTAATAGTACTATCATTTTATTACTGTCTCAACTTTTAATAATAATAATAATAATTATTATTATTATTATAATAGCATTAGGTTTTTTTTTTTTGAAAAAGAACTCATAGTATATGAACATACAATTAAAAATAAAAGAAAACACATATTTTAGGTAAAAAGAACATATTGTGCATGTCTAGCTAAGGTCCGTTTATAATAAGAACTTAGGTAGTAATGAAAATAACATATAATGATAATAAAAAAAAAGAACATATATTGAAAGAGCATACAAACTATATATTGATGGCATGTTTGGATTTACCTAACAACATATTCTTTGTCATATCAATCAATTGATCTTTTTTATTATAAATAAACCTATAAATTATATATAATGATATGATCTTGAACAAAATTGTTAAATGTTCTTCTTATATCTATAACGCCCCGAAAATTCATTAACTTAATTAAACACAATTACTCATATTTGGCAGTGGAAATAGAACTTAAGCCTGTGAGATATAGACCCACAAATACAATACAACCTTAGATATTCCTTGAGGATACAAAAATGCTCGACTTAAATAATAATGATTACTGTTAATACAAGATAACCTACATACTCTAAACCATACAAATTCACTTCAACATATTCCGTTATAATAGCGCTCTCGCAATGGTTCAGCTCATACCTAAAACAGAAAAGCATAACATCATGAGCCGAAGCTCAGTAACATACTACCCTAACATCGTACATTCATTTCAATTCATTTTATTTGCAAACAGGGAGAGGAGAATATGGTAAAACACATTATAAATTCATAATGATATCATAGCAAAGTGAACAATCATAAGTGGCATCTTGAAACTTTATAAGTTCCCATTATGTTTCCATCTTTTAACATGGTAACTGGCTAGTATAGACTTGCGGGACGTCTCCCACCATGCGATGATCCTCAAGGAGCCCAACTCCCTTGTTGAATACACCGCTCGCACCAAAATAGAGTAGTAACATAACATGCGGTATCCCTCAAGGAGCTGGGCTCCCTTGTTGGGTGTACACCGAGTGCGAAGGTACGTGCACGACTATAAAGTAGATAATAAGCATAGCGTAATATTATACTGCCAGAACCTCTTTCACTTTCATTTATCATGTTTTGTTTATTTAGCATTCATCGGCATAAGCTTTAGTACTTTCATGAATCATACTTGAGCATCAATAACTCATAAGCTCATAATATAAGTAAACATGTATGAAACTCATTCGTAAACAATTTAAGTATCCCACAATCCATATAAAGAATCATATCACACAAACCTTTAACAAAATTATAAACATCATTTCACAAAAACATTTCGAAGGGGATCGTGGGTGTTAGCAATAGATATTACCTCGATTCCTGCTTAATAACCTTGAAAGCCTGGGGAGGCTTGTAATATCCCTTCCTTTAATCTAACCAAGAATTTAAATAACGAAAGTATAAATATTTATTTACTTTAGTACTTAAGTAGACTTTTAGTTATTATTAATTATAAATTGAAAACAAGTGATCTTATCAATAACAATAAGAAAATGTTAGTAAGTAGTCATAAACTCATAATGTCCACAAGTCAATCTCGGACAAAAATGAATGTTATAAGTGAATATATTTTAATCATATATTATTATCAATTTCATAAGTTATTATTTAAAGTTATCACTTATGAGTTATGACTTGGTGGTTTACCAATTAAGTTAATAAAAGTGAAATAGCAACAACTTAATTATTTCCTTTTTATGATTAGTGATCACTTAATAATTGCAACTTATAATGTTATAATAAGGTATAAGTAACAAAATTTTGTTAAGTAGTTAGTAATTAGAAGTTAGAAGTTATGTTAGCATGGGCTAGTATCAAAGTCAATAGTAAGTAGTTATTATAAGTTAGTAATTAGTTAGTTTGAACAAGTATAGTTTCCATTCAATATTTCATGAATGCATTACATATTAGTACATAATATTAATTCATCAAAATTAACACTTATAGTTCAAGTGATAAAGTGAGTCCTTTTATAACATCTTAGTTATTAGGTACTCATGATTAAAATGTCAACATATTAAAGCATTGTAGATTAATTAACTTACTGATTTAACATTGTAATTTAATAAGTAACTAATTGACTAACATCTATTTAACTAACTTAAATATAATTAGCTTAACTTATTTAAGTCAACAATTGAAAAGGAGAACATACCTCTTACCTCTATGCTAATGCTTCAATGAAGAAGCAATGTGGAAGAGAGAGAAGAAGGTGGGCTGCAGTAGTGGCGGTAGGTGGTGGTGTGGGGCGTGGCAGCGGCAGCGTGGCCGCGATGGTGCACCGACGTGGCTGCGATTGGTGCACGGTGGACGGGGCAGGGCAGCACGCAGAGCAGGGGAGGGGAGATAGAGCACGAGAGGAGGAAGAGAGTGGCGAGGGAGAAAGGCGGGGCAGCAGTGGTACACGGCTGTGACCGGTGGCAGCAGTGATGTGGCTGCGGTGGTGGCGGGCGAACAGAGCAGGGGCACCACGCAGAGCAGGGGAGGGGAAGAGAGGGAAATGAGAGAAGGTGTGATGCAGCGAGAGAGAAAGAGTAAGTGAGGTGAGAGGAGGCAGCAGGGGAGGGGGTTGCGCGGTGGCTGGACGCCGGTGAACTGGCCGGTGAGGGGCAGGGGAAGGAGGAAGCTAGGGGAGAGAGATGAGAGGAGAAGAAGGGTGATGTGTTTGTGTTTGAAAAATCAGATAAAGTGTTTTGGAACTTAGTTGTTATTTATAGGCCCAAGTACTTAGGAACAACGGATTTAAATAATAAAAAATCAGAAAATGGTTTGTTTAATAAATAAAAATTTGATTTGTTATTGTATGGTCAATTGGTCATGTGAGGAGTAGGGGTGTAAATGATGCGAGTCACGAGTTTGGTAGGCTCGACTGACCTAAACTCAGCTCGACTCGACTCGAAAACTCGCGAGCTTGAAAAAATCCTAAGCTCGAACTCGAACTCGAATCAAGCTCGAACCCAAAGCTCGAACTCGAATCAAGGCTCAACTCAAACTTGAGTCCATCCATGTACCTTGAGTTAGGTACTTGGAGTAGCCCTTTATAGAGGGAAAAAAGCTAGTGTTTCTTTGTCCAACCAATGTGGGACTTTATGAAACAAACTTTAGTAGAAAACAATAGTTTTTGTTCCATTTATAAAGAACACAAATTTAAACTTTTACTTCCCAACCAATGTGGGACAACTAAAATCATACAATAAGGCTCAACTCAAACTTGAGTCAATCCATGTACCTTGAGTTAGGTACTTGGAGTAGCCTTTTATAGAGGAAAAAAACTTAGTGTTTCATTGTCCAACCAATGTGGGACTTTATGAAACAAACTTTGGTAGAAAACAATAGTTTCCACCCAATGAAGAACTGCAACAAATAATTTTTGTTCCATTTATAAAAAGAACACAAACTTAAACTTTTGTTTCCCAACCAATGTGGGACAACTAAAATTAAATAATAAGGATAGCTATGATAGTAACATTTTATATTGAAAAAAAAACTATTGTTTACACTACAAAAACCAATGTGGGAAATTTAATATTTTACATAAAATATCGTTTTTAATAATTTTTCAGTTTGTTCATGAGCTTTAGAGCCGAGCCAAGGCTAAGGCTCATTAAAATCTTAAGCTCGACGTGTTAACCATCACCTAAAGACAAACTATGATTAAAGTCCACCATGAAAAATATTTTCTATATTAGTAAAAATCTTTTCATGGATTAAATTCTTTGAAAAAGTTTGAGAATTATTTATTGAAATTACAAGTATTATATATAATTTTTTTCAAGTTTCTCACGAGCTTTTCGAGTCGAGTAGGTATTAGCTCAGCTCGACTCGTTAGTTATCGAGTCGAGCTCGAGTTCGAGTCGAGCCTACTCGAGTCAAGTTTTGACCGAGTCGATCTCGAGTAGCTCGCGAGTTGTCTCGTCTCATTTACACCCCTAGTGAGGAGAGAGAAATCACGGTTTAAGCTTATTATGCTATTCTTTTCTTTTATTCTAATAGTTTAATCACCCACTTGTTGTTTGTTTGCATATGGTTTTATTATTAATTTAGCGACCCACACTATTACTTAAGTTTATATTCTATGCTTTAAGGTTCAACATATTTTATTATGATAAAACTAAATAATTAAGTCATATTTATTAGGTTCAAGTAATATTTTTAACTTAGAGAAATTCATGAAATTTGTAGTCCAGCTTGTAGCTTGAAATTCAAGTTTTTTTATTAATTTAACTAGAAGAGCATTAACCATTATTAAAAGTAAAAAAAAAAGAAAAAATTAACTACTAATTTATGATTATTATTTAATTGAACAAGTTTAAATTTCTGGGATATTACAATATCATTATCATGTTCTATATGAACTTTATTTTTAAAGGTAAGTTGAAATCCCTTGTAGGGGGAATTTGAAGGTGATGCCAATACCATTAGGTTATCCCATGCTACTCATATTTTATACTTCCTCCGTTCCAAAATAAGTGAAACACTTGTCTCAAAAAGCTCTCACATAAATGAGAGAAGTGTTTCACTTATTTTGGAACGGAGGAAGTATAAGATATCATATGTCTGAATTTCGTTATGGACCCCCACCAGCCCGTGAGAGAACGACGAGTAAGGGGACAAGCAGCCCAATTAGAATCACACCACCCCTACAAATTAAAGATAACTCACTGTCCGAACAAAGTAAAATACCCTCACCAGGAGTACCTTTCAAATATCTGACGACACGAATCGCAGCATCCCAATGTTCTTGACGTGGTGCCTGCATAAACTGAGATAAAATATGCACAACATAAGCCAAGTCAGGACGAGTGACAGCTAAATAAATCAGACAACCAACTAATCGTCTATAAGCGGCATATTGTCAACAAATCGCCGGAGGCATGAGCCGGACAATGATTACGCTCAATCGGAGAGCCCACTAGGCTTCGCTCCTAACAATCTGCTTCAGAAATGATATCCAAAGTATATTTTCGTTGGCACAAAAATAATCCTGATGAACTACGAGCAACCTCAACGCCAAGAAAATATTTCAGAAGACTAAGATCCTTCATCTTAAAGCAATCACTCAGATAGGCCTTGAAAAGAGTGAAAGCAGCGGAATCATTCCCAGAAATAATGAGATCATCAACATAGACTAATTAAATCATTGATCTGCATAGACCCACGAGTGAAAGTAAAAAGAAAATAATCAGAATAAGACTGCAGAAAGCCATAAGTGTAACGTCCTATAATTTATATAATTTTTAATAACAAAACAAGTACATGCCGGTACCAGGATCGAACCAAATATTATATCTTATTTATTCTTATAAGGTATTATAGAGTTTACGGGACATTACTTGCCATATTCCTAAAAAAAAAAGAGTAAGAATGTAAGTATATTAATACCAAAACGCAATAAGCACCAACCATACGGAGGCACAACAAACACCGGGACGGCTCACCAACAAGACACAACCAACACAAAACAAGACACACCAACTCCAAAGGCTACAACACCGGACCTCAACGGACACCGGACTACGAGACAAACAAATCACCAAGGGCAGAACAACACCCCTTAAAACAGACCAAACAAAATTAGCTCACACATTGAGCTATTAAATCAGCTAACCAAGATTTATCCCTGTCAGACCATTTACTGCTAATTCTACTTTTAGCACGAATACATACATCAAACTGTATAAGTTTAATAACAACTATAGGACGTAGAACAACTTTCTCCCACAACGCATGATTGCGGGCCTTCCACACATGATATACGGTAGCGGCCCGGACTTGCGTAAGCAATTTGTTGTTTTTTTTGCTCTTAGACTTCCTCCCCCATTTCTTCCGAGTGAACATACAAGTTTTCATGATCACCAAAGGGAATATTAAGCCACCTCATAATCCCTTGACACACATATACGCTGAACTTGCATTTGAAAAATAAATGACAGCAAGCATCTGAACCATGATCACATAGTAAACAAGCTGTGTCCTGACATATACCAGCCTGCCGTAGCTTCTCTCTAGTCTTGAGCCTGTCAAGAGCAGCCAACCATGAGATGAAGGCATGCTTTGGGATGTTGATTGAGTTCCACACCCAATTATGACATTTGACTCCCACCTGATTCCCTCTAAGCCATCTATAACCTTCTCTTATTGAGTAAGCCTTGCTTCCATCCAGTTAGTTATTGTTATGATAAGTAGGTCTGAAAATGTCTCTCGCTCTACAAATAAGCTTCCATGTCCAGCTCGCATTCCCAGGGGCACTATAGTCTTATCAGTTGGCATCCCTAATGTAAACACTATGGATCCACCTGATCCAAAGAGAGTCTGCCTTCTGAGCTATCTGCCACATGTATTTTCCAATAGCAGCTTGATTCCATAGCAAGCAGTTCCTCACACCCAGGCCACCTTTGTTCTTAGGTAGACAAACCCAATCCCAAGAAACAAGCTGGGGCTTATGCAAAAAAGACTTCCCCTCCCATAAAAATGCCCTGCAGATTTGAATGACCTTCAAGAGCACGCCCTTAGGCAACATAAACACCTGTGACTAGTATGTATGTATGCTCATCAATACTGAATTTACAAGCACATTCCTGGCAGCATAAGAGAGATTACGTGAAGACCAACACAAAATTCTTCTTAAAATTCTGTCAACCAAAACATCACACTCTGCTATAGTAAGTCTTTTGGATGTAATTGGAATACGAAGCCAGAAACCTGGATTATTCTCTGCTGCACCTCCTCAGAAACATTACCAAAATAAATGGCACTCTTCTCAGTATTATCATTTAAGCCTGAGGCTTTTGAAAAAGATTTCAGAGCTCTAATCAAAAGCAACACATACTTGACTTCCCGTTACAAAACATCATAAGGTCGTCCGCAAAAACAAGATGAGTAAGTTTGAGTGCAGAACATCTATAGTGAAAACAGAAGTCCTCCCTGGTACTCATCTTCCTGAGGATCCTGGTAAAGTACTCCATAACTGATACAAACAGAAGAGGAGAAACAGGATCACCCTGTCGTAACTCTTTTTTCCCTTGAAAAAAACCAAACATACCCCCATTTAAGCTAATAGAGAAAGATGGAGAAGACACACATGTCATAATCCAATCATAAAACTGAACAGGAAATTGAAGCTTCTTTAGAAGATTTCCCATAAACTTCCAACTAACCGAATCATACGCCTTCCTCAAATCAACTTTCAAAGTACACCTAGCAGGCTGGCATTTTCTTTTATATTCCTAACAATATAAATACTAGGCGAAGCTGATATAAACATGCTAATAACATGAAATAAGAACATATAGTATATTATCCCTAATATTTTATATTTCTCACTCCATCCCATTCCCAATACTGATACCTGAAAATAAAACATTTTATAAAAGTCAACCCAAAAGTGTCCAGTACATTCCCAATACCATGTAAAATCACTTTATAGATAATTATATAAAATAATTAGTTATAATTGGACAAAATTACTTGTTGTATTTTCTCCTAACAAATCTCGTGTGCACACCCTTACATTAATGTACGTCACTCCGGATAATAATATTTTCAGGCCTTTAGCCTCTCCTGACAAATTCATGTGCACACCCCTACATTGACGTACATCACTCCGTGTATATATATAATCCTTTCCTCCAACACAAACCTCCATCTCATTTTATAATAACATCTTTTCTCCACCACAAACCTCCATCTCATTTTATCATAATAACATTATACAACATCATTGTTACCACATATGATAGTATTTTTAGAATCACCTTGTATATAAATCATAACGTAACAATACCATTTGCATTATAAACACATTATTTGCAAATCACCATATACCTTTACTATTAAAGCAAAAAATATTTTTAGTACTAATAGTATATCTAAAAATGTTGATATAACAATAGATTGTAGCAAAACAACATTAAGAAGGGGTATTCAAGAATGTAACTAAACCACAATCCTTAAACTGCTCGTATTAACTTCTTCCTATCTCTCTTTTTATTCTCTCTTCCTTTTATTTTCTTTTACTGTCGTGGCTCCTGTCAATAATATTGTGATATGGCCGGTATTTATAGTGTTTAGTAGGAGAAAGTGTATTTGGCTTCTATTACAAAGTTAGCAAAGTCAACTATTGCAAGGTTTGTAATTTGTATCACTAATTTACGTAGACGTATGGCTGATGTTTATCACATATCCACGTACAATCACTTAGCTATGGCCAAGTGTCACAATTTCACTAAATCTGAAACCTGCTACTATAGTATTTTGCATATTGTCTTAAAAATGGTGGCGACTGTTCCTCCTTAAGTAAAATCATTAGTGACGATTCTAAAAACTAAATTACATTGGTCATTAATTTATAAGTTAAGAGCATTCTAGGTTTATGCGTTACTTACTAAAATCCTACTAGATATATTTATAAGCTTATAAACTAGTGATTGATAATTTTATTAATCTTTGACCCTTAAAATACTTTATAAACTATTATGTTAATATAAATGATACTATTATGCACATATAACTTTCCCTGAGCAGATGCACAAAGCCAAGAAAACACATAACTTTACCTAAAATAATCATATAAACGACAAAATAACGTATATAAGGTCTTAGGGACTAGTTTATCTTATAATTATACTTTAACTGAAATCCGCCACTAATATATTCATAATAAATATTTTTTTTTTCATGGTCATTACATCATCTCCTCCTTAAAAGAAGTTTCGTCCTCGAAACTTAAAGTTACCTTAAAATAGACTCCTTCGACTTCCCATGTAACTTCTGTTTCAACGTGATTAGACCATAACACTTTTACTAACGGAATTACTTTGTTGCGAAGTACCTTGTCTTTATGATCTAGAATTTGTACAGGTTGCTCTTCATAAGTCAAATCTTCTCCAACTCGAACGGGGGTATATTAATGACATGGAATGGGTCCGGTATATATCGACGTAAAAGTGAAACGTGGAACAAAATTCACTAAGGAGTGCTAATCGGTAAGTTACATTTCCAATTTTCTCGATAATCTCAAATGCCCCAATGTACCTAGGACGAAGTTTCCTTGCTTTACCAAACCTCACAACTCCTCTGGTTAGGGAAACCTTTAAAAATACTGACTCGCCAACGGAAAATTCCACATGCCTTTTTCTAAGGTCAGCATAACTTTTCTGACGACTCTGTGCATTTCTCATTTTTTCCTAAATGATTCGGACCTTGTCAGATGTTTCTGGGATCATTTCAGGCCCAACTATCTTCTATTCATTTATGTCACTCCAACATAAAGGGGTTCTACATTTTCGTCCAGATAAAGCTTCATAAGGTGCCATATTAATGCTAATATGGTAACTATTGTTATAGGAGAATTCTATTAATGGCAAATGTTTTTCCCATGAAACTTTGAATTCTAAAACACAAGCAATAAGTCTTCTAAAGTCTGAATAGTTCTCTCAGTCTCGCCATCTGTTGCCGGGTGAAAGGTTGTGCTAATGTTCAATTGTGTACCCAATGCTTTCTGTAACTTTTGCCAAAATTTAGACACATATCGGGAATCTCGATCAGACACAATAGAGCTAGGAACTCCATGAAGTCTAATAATCTCTTCAACATACTTTCTTGCTAATCGCTCAAGATCCCAAGTATTATGAATTGCTAAGAAATGAGCACTTTTTATAAGCCTATCCACTATAACCCATATAGAATTCATCCCTTGAGGAGTTGTTGGTAACCCCATAACAAAATCCATTGCTATCGACTCCCATTTCCAAGTGGGTATATCCAAAGGTTGCAAAAGTCCTGAAGGGCGCTGATGTTCTATTTTTACTTATTGGCAAGTCAAACATTTGGCAACGAATTATGCAATTTCTTGTTTCATGTTACTCCACCAAAACATACCACAAACATCTTTATACATCTTATTTCCACCTGGATGTACAGACTAAAGGGTATTATGTGCTTCATTCATGATTCTTCTTTTTAAATCTATCTGGTTCGGTACACACAATCGTCCTTGAAAACGAAGTGACCCATCTTCTTGTATCACAAAACCAGTTTCTTTTCCAATCAACACTCTTTCACGAATCTTCTCTAATTGTGGGTTCGTTTTCTGTAACTCCTTAATTTCTTCACTCAAGGTTAGTTTGAATTCTAAAGCTGCTAAATATCCTTCCAAACCACCCACAATCAACTCAATTTCTAACTTCTAAAGTTCTCTTTGGGTAACAGGCTGAATGGTGAGTAAGTTAAGAGTAGCGTAATTTTTCCGGCTAAGAGCATCGGCTACCACATTGGCCTTTCCAGGGTGATATTGGATATCCAATTCATAATCCTTTATAAATTCTAACCACCTTCGTTGTCTCATGTTTATATCTTTCTGGGTAAAAAGAATTTAAGGCTTTTACACTTAACCCCATATAGATAATGTCTCCAAATTTTCAATGCAAAAATAATGGCGGCAAGTTCAAGGTCATGGGTAGGGTAATTCTGCTCGTGAGGTTTTAGCTAACGAGATGCATAAGCTACACTTTCCCATGTTGCATCAACACACATCCCAACCCTTGTCTAGAGGCATCACTATATATTTCTAAACCTTCGGTACCACTAGAAAGAGTAAGGATTGGAGCTGTAGTAAGACGAAATTTCAGTTCTTGGAACGCTACTTCACACTTGTCACTCCACTCAAACTTTGTAGTTTTTCTTATGAGGTTTGTGATAGGTTGAGCTATTCGGGAAAAGTTTTCCACAAATCGATGGTAATATCCTGCTAAACCTAGAAAGCTTCGTAATTCTGACACATTGGTGGGTCGAGGCCAATTAGTGATTGCTTCTATTTTCTGGGAATCGACTTGCACACCCTCTAGACACAATATGCCGTAGAAATGCTATTTTATCTAACCAAAACTCACATTTTTAAAATTTTGCAAATAACTCGTTCTTTCTCAAAGTCTCCAGAACTATTCCTAAATGTTCTTCGTGCTCCTTATCTTTGGAATACACTAGAATATCATCAATACAGCTGATGCATTGGTAAGACCAAAAATCATAACGAGAAACTCATAATGTCCGTACCTCGTTCTAAAAGCAGTTTTCGGAACATCTAAAGGTCTGATTCTTAACTGATGGTATCCAGATCGTAAGTCTATCTTTGAAAATACTGACGCGCCTTGCAATTGGTCAAAAAGGTCATTAATACGAGGCAAAGGATATTTATTTTTAATAGTTATCTTGTTAAGTTTTCTATAGTCTATACATAACCTTAGGGTTCCACCTTTTTTCTTTACAAATAGAACAGGTGCTCCCCACGGTGACATACTCGGTCTAATATATCCTTTTTCCAATAACTCATCAAGTTGTAACTTCAATTCTTTTGATTCTGCAGGTGCCATTCTATATGGTGCTTTTGAAATAGGTGCTACCCCAGGTACTAGCTCTATTGTGAAATCAATTTCTCAGAGCAAGACTGGGGTGCTTACAGGGCTCCTCAGGGGGCAAGTTTGGGATGGAAATGCATATGCAAGGCTAAGGAGAAGGT